>BLKR01002253.1:0-211116 GCA_011170035.1 Teleogryllus occipitalis
AGTGTTTTAAAAGTAATAACGTGAATAAATGCTTATATTTATTGAATTGGTTTTATAATAACCTGTAAAAACATGGGTTTTGTGTTGGTGTTGGGGATGTTGAAAACATTCAAATAGTAAAGGCAATGTTAAGCTGGTGATCTTTAACATTGTTTATTTGATATTTTCTTAGGGATAGTTTATAATGGTTAAACGTTTTCAAAGAGTGCACATTAGATACCTCGAATGGCCCGTTTCCGTTTAATAAACCGCTACGTTCTCGCTGTACAGATGGTCGTGCAAAATTCAAGGTTTTGATAGATTCGTAGAATGACGGCCAACAAACCACCTTCGAACTCTGACGATACTGAAATGTAGTCTGTGTTGGGAAGGTCATATCACTTGACCACCAAGTTCGTTCTATGTATTTTCACTGGGAAATGCTAGTGCATTGATATTTACTACACTGTAAACAAACGCTAAATCTCTTTGAATTGTTATAACATCTGTTTTGCTTTCTTTTAGTAATATCAACTCGTTTTACCAAATACGTGAGTTAGTTATATTTTCACACTCTACAAGTATTTAATTTTACAAGTATTTATTTGCAAGCATTTAGGAATTCATGAAATTGCATTGAAACGTTCGCCAATCTAAAAACCTTTTAAATGTATATTAAATATATTAATGTTGTTTAAAAATATGTATTAACAATGCGTAGATTTAGCACATAAAGCTCTGATTTGAATATTATACAATGAAATCATCATGCAAAATGTGCAGTTTTAGAAAGGAATGATAAATTGAATTGAAAGTATTAACTTAAAGTTTATATACGTTTATTTAGAAATTTTTATACTTGTGTAAATATTGTGATGTGTGATTCTACTCATGTGATCTTTCAAAACACAAAATTGAATATTTCTGTATTTGAAAACCTTAACACTACCTTCATCCAATCAAGTGCAGTTTATAGCAAACAGCTAAGCAATATGTTTCCCTATTTTTTAATGGTAATGGTTAAACAAGAGGAACAAATAGTTTCTGACTCTCGGTGTTAACAGGGGACTTAAAAAATTAATAATACAGTTATTCGGTTGCTCAACACCCCTTTGATAGAAAAACAGAAACAATTGTTTGGGCGTAATGCACCTTGAAAAATATTTTTTTATAATCAATTTCTTTCCTATTTGATAAATATATCAACTTGCAAATTGCAAGACTTAAAAGAGAATATAAAAACCAAGTAAAAGTTATGCTCATACTCGCCGTAAAAATACGAATTTATCATAATTAAATTGGCCACAGAATTTGTTTACAAGCAAGTGCATTTTAAGCGTATGTGGCACGCAAAAGCGCGGCATTGGAGAACTGTTTTTTCAGTAGGCCCATCCCACCCTATTCTGCTAGCGCGAATGAATTAAGCGCAAACAAATGGGGTCTACTAAGATGTTAATTTCTTATAAACAATTACATATATCTCGAGAACGAGATATAATAGCACCGAACGGATTCCGGAATTTTGCATCACATTTAAACGCCATTCAGATTAGACAATAAAGAATTTGCAACAAATTGCAAGTTGCCAAACAGAGAAATTTCCAAATTTTGCAAATCAAAGTGAGAGAGTCTCCCACGTGTCCCAGAACCAAACAGCGAATAACAATTTTGCAACAATTTATAATTTTATAAACAAATTCGAAATATGCGTTAGAACGGCCGGAAGGCTCCGCAAATTGTGCCTGAAATGAATATCTCAAAATAGCAGTTTGTCAGGAGTTACAAATCGATTACTAAAAGTTAGAATAATTGTTGCTAAAATGATAAATATTTACTGGTCTATAGACAATCATTCTGGACGGAAAACCCCGCTTAGAAATATTTTTTTCGTCGTGGCGTACGCGCAGGCAAACTACCTCCTTCGGCAGGGAAATATGACGATATTTCCGTCTCGTACGTAAACGAACTAGCCCCCTCCCACTGAGACGGCGTTCTTTCTGCCCCTTGGGATGTTGCACCAATCACAGACAACTGTGGTTCTACCTGCTAGCGATTGGTCAACGCGTCCCTCCCCCTGCCCTCCCCCAGGCCGAGGGGTGTCCAAGTTTGTCGGCGCGGTGTGGAAGATAGAATTTTGAACGACATTTTTTCTGAGGGAGAGGGTACATGCCAGGTTCGAAACATATTTAAACTTTGCATTTTTCAAAACTTCAGAGTTCTAATGACAATCGTATCTATATCATATTTATAAATGCACTTTCCTTTTTTCGAAACGAAGACCATTTCAGCTATTTTATAGAACATTTTGAAAATACCACAAGGGGTTCATGTAAATACTCCCAAATGTAAAATATTTTAATGATAATCGGAATAGCGCAATTGTATATTATTTCTGGCGTGTTTACCAAGTTTCAGATCAAAAGCTGCTGACAGAGTTAGGCGTGACATATACTGCTATCCATTCATCCACGGTCCATTCATACAGATGTCCCAATTTTCAAGTATAAAAGTGCCTGTACCTTCTCACTATTTACACCAATCTTAACCATCTTTAGAGAAGTACTAATACATCTTAATGCTGATACCGGTGCAAAGTTGCACCTCCAAAAAATTAAAACGCGGATTTCGGAAGACCGAAAATTCGATATCGTTTTCTTCACATACTTTACTCCCTATTTCACAGTAATTTACCTCCATCTACTATTATACTATATACTCATCAACAAGAACGACCAGAAGGGGTGCAACTTTCCCCAGGCTCCGACTTAATTGGGACCGCGAAGTTTTTCCTTCAAAATAAATAAAAATGTATTAATCTCTGATCCAAATTTAACGCCATAAGTTATTTCTAATGCATGGAGAAATAAAATGTTTATGAATTCGGGGAGGAGGGAAAGTTTTGTTTGAAATTAGGGGCCCTGTGGATCAACTGCCTCAGGCCCCTGGTTTATTCTGGGCGTCCCTGTTCATCAAGATATATACATCCACACACGTGTGTGATCCACATAAACCGAATCATTTTATTGAGTCATAACATTTTTCCCAATAATAGGACACATTTGCAACTTTGGGAGATGATAATATACAATTAGGAATTACATAATTCACACATAATATAAAAACATAAGATAAAGTCCGGTGATCCAGGAGGTAACACCAATTGTTTGAGACTAGCAAAGAGACTGGTTAAAACAACTTGTTGGGAGATTCCTCACTGCAAATGTTCGAATTGCTCTCCCCCAGCATCCAATCACAACTGTACTAATTTCACCATATTCCGCAACGTTCTGTGAAGTGGATCCTTCACAATGTAGCTTATTTCGTGTATAATGGCTTCACGGATTTTCGCAGTTGACAGAATGGTCGCAATCCCGATTGCTTCGCAGCTCTCTGATATCTGCCATATGAAATACCTGTCTCCTGGCTCAATCGACACCACGATTTCTTTGGAGAGTTCTCCAAGCATGTTTGAACATCACTACCGAGTCACTACCTAATTTCCTTACGCACCTCAACAGCATTCATCCTCGCATCCATTTCACTATGGAAACAGAACTTCACGGTCAGCTGCCTTTCCTCGACGTCTTAGTTTCTAGACGTCCGGACGGTACCCTCGGTCACTCCTTACACCGAAACTCTACCCACACGAACCGCTATTTACACGCGAATTCACACCATCACCCTGCTACAAGACAGGGAGTCCTCACGACCCTGACTCACCGGGCCGCCCTCATCAGCGACAGCAACAGCCTTAAAGAGGAAAAAGAGGTACTGAGGAAGACATTCCTGGCCAATGGCTACAGCAGAAACGCTGTACAACGCGCCTTGAGGAAACTCGACGCACGAGATAACGTTGCAGCACCTAGCGCCACCAACGAGACATCCAGCCAACCTCGAAAGACAGCTCAACTCCCGTACATTCAAGGTGTAACGGACAGAATCGACAGGCTGCTTCGTAGAGCCGACATCCGCCCGGTGTTCTACGCTCACAACAAGATCGGGAGGAGCCTGGTCAAGGTAAAAAACCGCCTTGACCCACGGGATAACGCCGATGTATACGAAATCCCTTGCAGCTGCGGGCTAGTATACATCGGCCAAACGGGTCGATCGGTAGATGAACGCATGCGCGAACACATGCGACATGACCGACTAAAGAACACCCAAAAGTCGGCCTTAGCTCTACACGCCGCCAAAACCGGTCACCTCATTGAGTTTAACAAGACCCGGACAATTAGCTGCGAGGACCGTTGGTGGCCACGAGTAATTAAAGAGTCCCTAGAAATATCAAGGAGGCCCATTACCCTAAATCGGGACGATGGTTTGCGCCTCAGCTCTACCTGGAAACGGGCTTTCCCGACCCGCCAATCAGGTACCTCTCCAAGGGAACACCCCCCCCCACGGTTGACAAATGACGGTCGCCGATTGCCCGTTTTGTCCTTTGCCTCTCAGACGGCTCTACACAACCAATTTTCGGCTCTTTTTATGTTAATCCGCTTCAAAATGTCTCCCTCATTCTGTTGCCACCCTCCCCACGCATCCACCTGCCCCCCCCCCCTTTCCCGCTACAGCTCGGTTCTTCCTCCGCCAATCCCATACCATCTGCCGGCTTCCTATTGGCCGATACCTTGACCAATCCTGGTCACCCCCTTGTCTTCCTTATAAGGCGGTCACGTGAGCCATTTGACAGCAGTACGCTCTGAGGAAGGCCACAATATGTTGGCCGAAACGTCAGCTACGAGAAAATCGACGCGGCTTGTCCCGGACAGCCAAGAGACATTTGCATGTTTCTGTTACGAACTTAACAGTCACTCACTTTACAAAGTGCAACCGACCGACCAATGAGGCTGCTACGAACGAACTGAGGCGAAAAAGCGCGGCGTTACGCTGGGCAGAGGAGCGCATGCACAGAAACAATAAACAAACATGCCGGCAATGAGCAGTGGAAAAGATTCTCCCAAACCAACTGAAATCATTAAAACAAATTTCCCATTTCTATGAGCTTCAAGAGAGAAATTATGACTTATATATATATATATATATATATATATATATATATATATATATATATATATATATATATATTTTCTCACACAGTCGAACATCCATATATCGAGCTTCTGTACATCGAGATTCTCCATATATCGATTTTTTTAATTTCCATCACAATTCCGTTTAAACACGTTTTTGTACATCAAAAATAATTTCTAAATATTGTCACCTTCCTTACTACCTGAATTCTATGGGTTCTGAGCATGTGATTCAAGCAAGAGAAATATTTTTCTTGAAAGGTAGCATCCAAATTTGTTAAGGATGTCACAAAATTCACGACATTTAAAATAATATTTAATCTGCAGCACGGGGTAGGGGATCGAGTTTCGATTGGAAACAAAGAAAGAGTCGAATACGTATTAAGTTTTAACACACAGAGCATATATTCTTTCGAAGAAATATAAAAAATTAAGAAAATGTATTTACAAAGAGTAGTAGTCACAAATCTATTTGTGAATAAATATTTAAATGTCTGATTTCTGTTACGACAGTCGTATGGGTTTGCAATGAGTTCATTGTCACATGACTCAGATAATTACATATCTGCTCAACGTAAGGCTAATAGGGTTTTGCTATAAATTTTAAATAAATTCACAACTGAAAAAAACACAAAATCAAATTGCAAGATACGAAGTAAAATCTACATATAAAATATAAAGAAAAAAAATCTGCAAGGAAGAAACGTTGCTTATTAAATTGACGTCTAAATTACGTATTTATTCCGTACATAAATGCACTTAGTTTCTTCACGTAAATGCAAATAACTTTTGTTCTTCTTGAATTCATATTCATTAAATGTTTTATATTTTAATTGAATTATGAGCATTATAATTTGGCATATTACAAAATTGTTACCTCATTGATCTTTTTCTATAGCGTTTCCAATACGTTCCTGTATGTTTACCAGAAATTTTGTTACTTCAGGTCACTAGTCATTATGCAAAACGTTTTACTTCATTTTTCTAAGGAGCAGATTTTACGAGTTTACATGGATCAACGCATTAAATAATAAAATATGAGTATTTGAAAAAAAAACTAAAAATAACTCTTATCAATAAAGAAGAACTACATACCCTCTTAATTTTAGAGAAAACAATTGGATAATTTCAATGTATATAGAATCAGATCCGCCTTGAAGTACCACTTGTCCAGCGAGTAATTACGCTTCCTACCCACCGCGGATGGCGAGATGAAAATTTCTGCCTCAGCCATTTGCAGAGCGAACAATGGTGCAAGAACTTCGACTGAAGGCTGCCCCGGAGCGGGAAGGAGCATCTGCCACTTATATCCGCATTCCCCTCTTCCCCTCTGCCGTTCTCTTCAATTTCCCTCCCAGCCAGCAGTCCCTTGTTATTTCTAATGTTCCTTTGGCGACTGCCTTTGGGCTGAGACTATTTTCCCGGAAACAAACGAAAGGATACAAGGAAGAGTTATTTTTTGGATTATCAATGTTCTCCTCTAGTTACTATGACGCACTTTGTTCTTGTGAACTTGGTTAAGTTCGGTGTAATGCGTGCATCTGCGTAAAACATTTTTTATTTCAGAATTTACATTCTGATATTGTGAGTACGTATTGTGTGCAACTGTTTGAATACTTTCATGTGGATGATGCTATTTAGACACGTGTTAAAGGAAGGAGCTCTTACGTACATTGCGGAGAAGATTCAATAGAGTTACAGAAATGAACAGACCGGAATCTTTTAATGAGTTCTAATGATCTCGATAGCGATAATATATCGGATGCAACGGCTTTCCCAATTCCGTTGAATAATAAACTTTATGAAAAACCACGTTTACCATTCCCTTTATTTAATAGTTATTTAGTTTATGGTTATTTTATTTTTCAACCGGAAGGTTAACTACTCGGCCCCGCTATCGCTCCGCCTCGCAGTTAACCTTCCGGCCTCGTCCTTAAAGACTAATTTAGAGGACTTCTTAATACAAAGTGTTTGGATATTTCTAGTTATTCAAAATAAACATTTAACACTTTCATGAGTTAAGAATTGCCGTTACTCTCGATGTTTCTGTGCCAAGGGTTGTAGGTACAGGGTCTTGGCCCTGTTTTTAAATAACAATCGCAGTGCGCGGACGGACCAAAAGACAAAGGAGACAAGTGGGACAAAGCAGGGAAAGGAGGACGAAGAGGGCAAGGGGACAAAATGGGACAAGGGGACAAAATGGGCCAAGAGGCAAACGGAAAAGAGGACAATGGGACATGGGGGACAACACGGACGGAAAGGACAAGTGGGACAAAGGAACATTTTTATCCAAAGATTAATGAGCAATAGTAAAATCTAAACCCGAGAATCCGCTAAAATATTTTTAATGGACTCTTGAGCATTTTAACGGCCGTTGCTATGGACGCGCTCTTAAAAGCATTGTTTAGATGGTTGGTTGCTAAGGAGCTAAGCGTGTGTTTACCAACGTAAATAACAAAAAAATATACATGGTCAGTAATTTGAAATCAAATAACAATAAAGATAGAATATTTTATATCAGTCGATTGAAATAGTGGGCGTGGTAAAGAAGATTCAATACACTAAAAGAAAGAGGAACATGTAAATTAAGTCGCCTAGTGAGATACAATTATTATCTTACTTTAAAACCAGCAGAATTACATCAATACATATTTTTTCCATTATTGGTAACTTTTGCAATTTTCGAAAATTCAGAAAATCTGACGAAAACGGAACATGCGCAAATTTTTAAGCATTCTTCACTATATTCGAGAAAACATTAAAGAAAAACTTTGGAACATTTTCGAGAAAATATCTGTATGGTCTTCTTTCAAGCAAAACTTATGGGCAGACGTACGAACAGATAAACAGATGTTTTGTCGTAAATCAATTTTTCGGTATCAAGGATCCACAAAAGGTGAATTCTGAATACACATAGTGTTAGAAAAAGTTGTTTACTGCATATAGTAAAAAGGTTTATTCAATTTTATCACACAGGGCCCAACAACACAAGTTTTCTAGCAAAAAATCGCCACTTTTCCTAGCAGAATTTTCTCTTTACTGCGTAAATACCATGAACAAGGCGAGATAGTAAAGAAGCATAATATGAAAATGTTCATGAATTAAAGAAGTATATTGCAATATAAAATAAAAATTATTAATATATCGCAAATTAAATATTTTAACCTTAAAAACTCGGTGAATTTTGTTAATGGTTCTGTGAGAGTTTGAAAACAACAACGGCCCTTCAACTAATTTGTGGACGGTTTGATATATACAAAAGTGAAATGAAAACTTGTACGTTCACAACAATCAACACTGCAAGAGTCATTTGAAGAGTATGTGGAACAGAAAGTGATCAAGTAATGTTGTCTTTTGAAAAATCGTAAAAATAAATACCTTGCAATCTGATTAACCCCACCTAATCACTAACGAGATACAGAAGTGAAAGACTCGAATGGGTGATTCAACACAAATGACAGCGACAACAAACGTGCACACATAAAATTTGTTTAAAAATGCGCATAATTACATTGTTTCAACTTCAAAATAAATCTAACTTCCCAGTTGTCAATGGCAAACATTCTTTATGCATTTTGTCTGAGAAAGGTTCGTTCCACTTCGTTGTACACGTGCGAGGGAACTCGGAAGGTCTACTCGCATTGAAATAACACATTAATGCGTACAACGTCGCTCAAGCACGTAGTTCACCCGAGTCTGGCGAAGCATGTTAATTGCTAATGTCGTTGACACACGTCTGACGCACGTCCTCACGGCTTCGAGACGCGAAATCCGTGAACACCCTTATCACGACGGCTGTCAGAGAGAAATGTTTCGAGCAAACAGCGATCACGGAACGCTGCTTGCATTGTGCTGTTATCCAAATCGGAGCATTTGCAATTTGCTGCACTTGTGTGAAAGGAAATGTAACACTTTAGTTTCGATAATGGATGATGTAAATGGACATTTGGTGCTCGCCAGTCTGTTTCAACTCGCACGAGTTTGAAGTTCCATAGTGTGCCAGGTAATTTCTCTGACCGGGAGAGAAAACAGAATACGCCTCTGCGCACAGTCGCCGATGTGGCTACTGGAAGCTCAATTCTCGTTTCCTCTCCCTATAACGAGTTCCGTGACAAGCCAGGAAATTTGCTTCAACGAAGCACTCTGATATATTTCCGTAGCTATCTATGCGTGTCTCGTACACACGCACTCGTGGTCGAATACTTTGAAAATGTACACAAAATCAAGAAATATTGTGTTCAATTATACCTCCAAATTAATTTTTATCAAATTAAAATGTTTATAGACAACCAGAGATACCTCAAGCATAATAAACTACTCGCGTAATGTTTATGTAATATCATCCTTCGTGAAAATATAAACGCCTCGTCAAGTATACACAGAAAACATAAAAAGAGCGCTTCTGAAATTAGTGTATTGATATGATAAATATTAGGCACACTAAGTATCGTAGAATAATTTTGTATTTTACAATTTCACGAGTTTGCTTCATTGAGATCTGTAACTAGCTGCGGTCAAATGCGTAAACCATGAAAGAAGGAATTCTGGCCAGCGAAAACATTTTGTGCATGCTTGCGAGAGAATGTTTGTAAGTGCAACTGACGATTGACATGGAACAATCTGCATAATACAACGTTCATTCATAATCGAGAACTTATTGATCATACCCCACTATGTTAATTCCTTCACCTGCTGTTTTGATTGAAAATAACACTGCGCGTCAAACGGAGTTCATTCATTTCACTCGAAGGGACGCAGGAGAATCATAAACATAATGTCAAATAAGATTAGCTCAAAGACTGCAACTAAAGGAGTCTAAATATAAAAATGCGTAAATAATACGCACGTTATTCGAGTTCATAAAAAAATACATGTACATGTTAGAATATGTGCGGGAATAACACTCGGTTTATTTTACGTTGAATTGCACGTACAACTCTATAAATCGCATTAGCTTCTTCTGTTTGTGATCAGCTGGTGAGAAGTAGTGGGATATAGAACTGCATGGGCGGGCTGAGATTACGAAAGCGCAAGGAAGGCGACGGGAGATGGCAGCATGAGCGGAAGGTTGGGATGCATGGAACGGTCTCACGAGTGTTGACGTATAAACGGTTAAGGAGAACTCTTAGAGTGGGGACGGGCGAAGCGGGCAAAGAGAAGCGAAATGGGGCGGGGGCGCCGAGAGTGAGATAAAAGTGATACCAGGTAAAGCTGAGTGACACATGTGACGAAAATACACACAAGAAATGTCTGAGAGAGATGACACTAAGCGGGTTTGTGAGAAGCGACGCGGGGTGTCACTAGGCAGGTTGAAAAGAGGCGGGCGAGAAAAAATGAGTAGGTGAAGAGTAGGAGACAGATGAGTTGTGCTGTTGTGGTAGTGTTAAATAGATTGGCTTGCATAAAAGGTATGTGGAGGAGTTTAAAGATGATAGGATAATTCTTAGCGGACTTTAAATGGTGTTGACCAGTGCTGCGCAAACCCTCTCGGCACCGACTATTTGAGCAATATAAGCGGCGCGGGGAACGAGTCCACCTAGCCAAAACGAGGCGGAACCCGCTGGGGAGAGAGCGTGTTTGCACGAGATTGGTCGAAGAGGAAATGAGGGGAAAAGGGCTGCTCAAGCGGGACGCATCGGAGCGGGACGCATCGGAGCGGGACGTGGCGGAGCGGGACGTGGCGGAGCGGGACGTGGCGGAGCGGGACGTGGCGGAGCGGGACGTGGCGGAGCGGGACGTGGCGGAGGGGGACGTGGCGGAGCGGGACGTGGCGGAGCGGGACGTGGCGGAGCGGGACGTGGCAGAGCGGGACGTGGTGGAGCGGGACGCGGTGGAGCGGGACGTGGCGGGGCGTTTCCGAGCAAAGCAAGAGGCGGGAAGAAGCAGGGCTGAGCAGCGTGAAGCGGGAGAGGAGACGAGCGGGGAGAATTTTCATTGATTAGTGTTTCCGGGTGCGATAACTGCTACGGTATTTAGACCCGTAAGCGCAGTGCACTTTATATCCTGGAACGTGAAGGTGTTCCTCCCCTGCTGGATCATGAGATTCAACACAGATGTATGTGAAGACTTGTGGGGTTACCCCCTCTAATTATCTCCTCCAGAGAGGCATCGCTACAGCCGACAAACTATAAGACCTAACTGGTCTCTTGGCGTGTGTGGCAGTACAGTGCACGTAAGTGTGTGTGTGTAAGGGGAGAGGAAGGGACAAGTTTAAGAAAGAGAGATCGCGTGCGGTTCGTGGTCCGTTCGGTACGGTACTACCCGGGTACTCCCTGGTATTGATGGGAAGAACCACGGAAAGCTACTGATAAAGGCGGACGACCGTTTGAGATATCTCAGGGCAACAACCGACAAGTGTCTCGAACAGGAGATCCCACGGTTCGAGTCCAAACGGTGGCTACACAGCTAGGTCAAATTCAGCTGCTGTCTCCCGGTTGCTCTAAACGATAGTTTTTCCTGGTTTCTTCCAACAATACCATGGAACACCGGAGCAGTACCTTAACAAACAGGCCATGAACTGCGCATAATCTTTCCTTCCTCATCCGTGTCCCTTCCTCTCCCCTTACACACACACACACAAACATTACACTACCACTAACGTCAGGAGTCTAGTTGGGAGCTTAAAACATGTCCCTGCTGACGCGGAGACCCACTGGCGAAGTTCCTTGGATGGAGAACCCCGCAAGCCGACGTGTAGTGCGGCATCGAATCTCGCATTCCAGCGAGGAAGGAACACGGCCACCTCCCGGGATATATCTTGTAGATACACCTGGTTGGGGAACCACGCAGCTTGACATGGAGGTCGGCATCGAATCTCACATTCAAGCCAGGACGGAGCACCGCCACCTACCGGGAGTATAAAATACAGTACACCTACGGGACTAATGAGCGAGGCAGTTGACGCACCCGAAAACACGAATTAATCGATTCTCCATGCAGAGGTTAAATTCGACCAAAAGTGAGGATGGGAGGAGCAGGATGGTGCGGGGTCGGACAGGACGGGGCAGGAGGCGCTATACTGCGATTTATTTACAGTTGCCTCTGACAGGTCATCAACTGTTACGGTGTCATCCAATCGGGAGCTTACACGTCACTACAGTGATGTCACTATGATGGCGTTCAACCTTGCGATTGGATGACACCGTAAACAGCTGATTTACGTCAGAGGCTGCTCTAAATGAATTCAAGTACAGAGAACGCAATGCGATGCGATGCGATGCGATGCGATGCGATGCGATGCGATGCGATGCGATGCGATGCGATGCGATGCGATGCGATGCGATGCGATGCGATGCGATGCAATGCAATGCGATGCGATGCGATGCGATGCGATGCGATGCGATGCGGCGCGGCGCGGCGCGCGGCGGGGAGAGCACGGCAGGCCAACAAGCGCGCGCGCGTGTTGCAGCGGCGGCGTGCCCGGCGGCGGGGCCGGAGTCCAGCACGTCGCCCGAGGCGTCGCCGCAGGCGGCGCGGAGGACGCCGGGCCGCCGACACAGACACAACGTCAGGTAAAAAGTAAGCCCCACCTCCATCATAGTCACCAGGCGACTTATGCTTGTCTTGTGTGTGATACGTGGCAGTAGATTGCGATCCTCCCTCCAATATTGCTCGCATCGAGAAGCTGCTTGCCTGCTGGCTCGATTAGAAATGTTTGAGGGAGTATGATCAGCATGTTGAGAAAAAAGAGGAACGGAAAAATGTGTTGCCTTCATTTGAATTGTATTTTTTGTCCAATGTGTGATCTTTTGAAAGCATGCTGATCACACTTAGAATGTGTCTCGAAATCGAATGTGTCTACGACTAAAATTTACGGTGAAATTAAATAACCGTGTCAGTAAATAAATGTTTATATTATTTTTCATTCTATGATGTTCACGTACGTAGCTTCAATTTCTCATGGGAATATGGCAACAAAAGCATCCTTTATTTTCTTAATAGCGTCAACAACTATATGTTTGACTGAGTTTTGACAGTTCGTTAAATAAAACTAAAGACGCAATGTAACTCACCAAAAGAAAGAAAACTTTCAGTGTAATTTAAATGTTTTCGGAAAGTATGAAATATATCGGACAATTCATAGTCTTCTACTAAAAAACTGTGTCGTGTATTAAACATGTGAAGTGTGGAATCATATCTGGGATATTTCAGGACTCTTCTCTTTTTTCAGTAATTTCCAATGCTCACTGCGTTATTTGTGTGACTTACGAAATGTTTCACAATGATCGTGCAATTAATGTTCAATTAAGGAATACAAGTCTCTAATTAATGTTCCTAATATTCGAACTTACATACCAATTTCCATGCGTTCCCGCACGTCCATTCGCATGATTGTTCAAGAGAGAGACAAAAAATCAATAACGGCAAAACAGAAAGATAATAGCACAATAATAAAACGTTTGGATTGCTAATGTTTCCCATATATGCTCTAGCGAGGACTGTTTTTTTGCAAACGAATGCTCAATACGACTGTCAAAAATGAGACAAAGATATAGCCAGAGAAATATTCGCGTCGAGTGGCAGCTGGACTCTACCGACGCTCGCCCAGGCCGTGGGTGGTTGAGAGCATGTGTGCGTTGCGTACGTGCGTGAGCACACAGGTCTGCCGGAAGCAGCCGTGCCCAACCACGTCACGCTTCGGCGATGAATCTAACTGTATGTGATGCCCTTTCGGCAGAACTGTGCGCGTGGCCTGGTGACGAGATTCGGAACGAAATGTCACAACGTCACATTTCAGTTCTGCGAATGACAAAGCAGGTGCGGACTGGTTCGGAGAGATGGAAATGTCTACCACCCTCGAAAACTGTGTATGAGCTATTCAAAGGACTAAATGTTATTAAATTCGTCTCTAACGGTAGAAAGAAAAGTTGATTACTTTGAATTGAAAATAAACTAAAGTAAATGATATTTGTCACATTCTTAGAATAATTATAACTAAGAAAAAAGTGACTTCATGCACGCTCTCACACGCCAACAATCACATTGCAGGAATGTATTTGTTACCAGAATGGATACAGATGGATGTAAAAATGGAGTACGATTTTTCAAAATTCGCTATTAAATAATAATGCAGAACAGTGTCAAGTGATTATACAATATGACCTAACTTTCAAAAAGGGTAGACTGTAAAAGAAACTGTTGAATTGTTATAATTATTATATAAGCAGATCTATTATAAATTATTCCAAACTATCAAGAAGTTTTCATGTTTCACACATATTTCCCTGAGATACACAAGAACTATCACAGAAATAATAATTCTTTTCATATTAAAAAAAGAAACCAATTCCATTTCAATCGTTATCTATATTGAAAATATTAATTATATGTTTCATAGATTGATCTGTGTCAGTAATTGACTTCCGAAATGTCTACGGCGACAAAATAATTGCTTATCTTGCAATCAGTTTTTAAACGTCTTAATATATTTATATACTATACATATACATAAATTTACATCAAACTGTATCGAAAAAAGTACATTTTAATTACTTAGCAGACAAATGTTAGTTTCCAATGTGAAATGAAAATATGTACCAAACAAAAGGTGTTTAAAATGGGTTTAGGGATGTCACAAACTCCATAAACACCCTATTTTTACGCCTTTTTTACGCTAGTTTTTAGAAATTAAGAAGTAAATATTATTTAATGGATTCTTCGAGAGATATTAGACTGAGGTGTTGCCTAGTATATCTCATAACAACCCCCTGATCACAAAATATGACTTAGAGGAAGGTCGAGTAGTATCGGACAGCGGGTGTTATAGAACAGTAGTTAACGGCATTGAGCACTGGTGGTGGCACGTGGTGCACAGTCAGTGTGTAGATGAGCGAACTCCATGTTGGATGAGGGTACCAAGCAGTTTGGTTAGTTTTATTCGTGTTGCGTATTTTTGTGTGCTGTTCAGTGTAGGAAGATAATTTTGGATCGTTGAAACTTCCCTTGGTGCAAGTTCATTCAGCGAATATTGTGACAAGTAGGATACGTATAATTGGTACGATGTTTTTGTTGCGCTATAGCAGTACAACGTCGGTCGCGCAATGTGTTTTGCAGACTGCTTAATTGTGAGGGTCGTTTGGGTGGTATCAAACAATTCCTTCATGTTCTCTTCAATTCTTTCTGTATCTATCGTGTGTAGGTTGTTGGGAAATAATATTCCTGAAAGAATAAGAATTTTCCCGCCTTTCTAGAAACTTTGGGTAATAGTTTCACAAGATAATATGAAGTTAGCCATCGTCAAGGTCATTTTAAAAATGTCGATATGAGAGTCTACTGTTAGATATTCTGTACTCAAAAGCATACTAGGCAATCGAGTGAAAACACTGGAAGAAGGAAAGACAATTGCCGAGTCTAGTACAGATAATTCATTAATGCCAAGTCTATTACAGAAAGTAATTTAAAAGAACACATGTCAATAACTAAGAATCGTCTTTATATAACTGTAAAAGCTTTGGATATCCAGCTCAGGCAAATCAAAGGTTTTCAAATTAGCTTATCAATTTGCACAAAAATTAAAGGACAACCATCGCTTCAATACAGATAAACAATTAGCAGAAAAAAAGCATTTTGTTATGAATTCATGAGAAGACACTCGGACGTAAGTTTGAGAACGGCTAATTCAACCAATCTGGGGTGAGCAGTTGCTTCACTAAAGATCAAGTCACTAGATTCTTTAGCAAGTATGCTGAACTTATTATTCAAATTCAGTCCGTGTAGAATCTTCAAGCGCCGTCGTTAGGGATCCGCTTAACGTGGAAAAGCATGAAACAACTCTGAGTGTAAAATTAGTTGTGTTCCTACAAGCATGAGAAAGATTACTACAACAAATGACTTGTCCTGTCGCTTGAGCAAACCATTTTATCAGTGAGTATGACAAATGAACTATGGCTCAAACACTTAGAAAAAAGTTTAATCAAAACATTTGGAGCGTTTCTTGAGAAATTTTTGAAAATCTTGTTGAGGCTTCGTGTAAAGTACTCGCAAAAATCAAAATATCCGTTTGAAACGTGCAGATCTTTTAGATTGTTCCGATCGATATGAGAATATCAATTTTGCAGAAAATCGTCTGAACGGTTTAGTTGCTAGCATTGACCACTGACAGATACACGTATTGACATCAACCAATTTTTCGGTATCTAGGACCCACAAAACGTAGATTCTGACTACACAACTTGTTAGAGTATTTAATGTACTACATGTAGAAACAAAGTTATTTCCTTTTTCGATATCATATCTCCAAAATAGCAGTTTTTCTGTCGAATAATCGCCGATACTTGTCGCAGGATTAAAATACTTTATATTTACTACGTAAGTATGTAGTGTGTCGAAAAAGTAAAAATGCTAGCTCACGAGCTTCCAAAAACCGTATAGTATTCTCTAACATTTAAAAACTTCCAAACCTGTCTGAAATCACAAAAATGTTCAACGCACCATAACAATGAACATAGAAATCAGAGACAGTAGCGCCTCTCTGTGATTTTAACAGTGGTGGCACCAATAACGGTTGCGGTTCGGAAACGTTAGCCAATTGCAGTGAAGTTGTTAAATTGTTTAACGCTCGATTCTGAAAGATGTCAAGCTTCAATTGTACGCCAATTACAAGGTTTTTGAATGAAAATTCACGAAGCTATGTCAGGTTAAAAATTGGCAATTTTGTGTAAATTTGATTATTTTTTTATATGTTTATAATTTTAGAGCCTTACGGTTTAGTTAATTGGTCGGCGTGCTCACTTTCCATGACACGGCCCCGGGTTCGATTCCCGGTCGGGACAAGATTATAATGTGCGTTTGCCATGCAATGTCCCAGAAAACGTTGTTGTGTGACGAAAAAACTTACTTCCCAGGTTGAGAAGACCAGAATACGGCGTGGGGATGTCTTCGAGCTAACCACATGTACCCCCTTAACCCATGGCGGCGAGGCCGGGACGCTGCTGGAAAGCCACGGCCAGTACGCAGGCTGTCGCGCCAAGAACGGAGAGTTTATAATATTACATTATTTTTTTTGTAATGTTTCATGTAAAATTTTCCACATCCCGACTCCTGGGTTACACTGAGTCAAATAAGTATTGATTCGTGACCATGACATTACTATGGGTACTACTGTGAGCAACACCTAAGCCTAACATCTCTTGAAAAAAAATTAAATAATATTTAGGCCTTACTTTCTAAAAAGGTAACTAAAAAAGGGGTTTTTGGCACCCCTAAAATCCATTTTAAATACCATTTCTTTGGTGGAGGTGTTTTTATATTGAAAACTAACATTTTTTTATTTAACTATGGACCACTCCCATAACTACTAAACAATTCACGGTATCGACATGCAGTTTTCCCTCAACAATGAGAAATCATGGGGCAAGTAATATGTCGTAGAGCTATTGTTTGAAATATTTTTAGTTTTTGAGAAATGAAATCATCTTTGATTTTTTAATGGAACTATATATTTTTCTCATCAGCATTTGATAGATCATAAAAAGAATATTCAATGATGTATCATATGTTAGTGTTTTGATAGAAATTTTAGTATAGAAGTAGGTTTTCTCACATGATTTTAAATTAAACGCTTATTATTTCCTTTAGTAACCCTTGCAACTGTCGCCTTTGGGGAAGGTGGACTACGTTTCGTGGCGCCGCCGTCTGTAACAGGCTCGGCGCCGCGAAGTCTACCTTTCCCAAAGGCGACAGTCGCAAGGGGAAATATTGTCCGTTTAATTTAAAATCACATGTTAGAAAGTGTAATTTATACTAAAATTTCTCACAAAATACTAACATCTGATACATCATTGGATTCCTCTTTTCATGATATATCCATTGCTGGCGAGAAAAATATATTTCATTTAAAAAATTAAAGATGATTAAATTTCTCAAAAATAAAAATATTACGAACAATGTCTATACAGAATATTACTTGCCCTATGATTCTGCATTGTTGAGCCGAATCTACATTTCGTTATAGCATTCCATTTAAAAGGTATGGGGGTGGCCCGCAGTTGGTGGTTGGAGATAGTAGAAATTTAAATATATTTTTATTTTATTATATTATTATATAATATAATAAATATATTATATTATATTTATTATATTAAATTATAAATTTAAATATGTATGTATGAATTAGGCATTTTGATTGTCCGACTTCGCCGCTAGCTTCAACGTAACTATCAAACTCCGCCCTACGTATATATATATATATATATATATATATATATATATATATATATATATATATATATATATATATATATATATATATATATAGGTATATTTATACATCTAGCCTGGCTCTAGATTGTCTTATGGCACATGGGGTTTCATTCTGAGAAACAAGAATGTAAAGTAGTTTCAACCCAACATGCCTCAATATAGAGTAAAGAAAAAATGTATTCGTAGTACTACAGCGTCATTTTATGCACCAGCACGAGAATACTTGCAGCAAATGTAAGGTAAGAATGTCAGTAGCATTATCTCACTTTTGTCGAACATGTGGGATAGGACTATCTAGACCTGAGCCCTTTTATGTATACTATACTTATATGAGTATATTGAAATTAATACCCTTCATGCAAGAATTTATTCTTTCAAAAAACTCATTTGTAACGCCGGTGATTTATTTTCATTCTGACGTCTCTGATGAACGTCACTACAATTCGTGTCAACATCCCAGGTATTCAGGAACTTTGAACACGCGCTTCGTAAGATCATTAGTAAAACTTCAAACATCATAGTTCTTTTAACTTGAAAACTTTTCTTTACTTTTAAGAGTAGGTAACAAGTTCACAAAATGAATATTAATTGATATTTCTTCATAATGCACTAGCTAAGAATGAATCTTTGATGATATACTTTGAAATATCGTACGAAAAATTAGACAATCTCTCTTGCCAACTACACCTTCAAAAGAGTCACCCGAACGCCATGCATACAATTCTGTAAGAATGAGGTTGTTAAATGCTATGTCGTCATTATCGCATGTGCCCTATGTAGCTGTTTGAAAGTAATCGATGGAAATTATATAACTTTTATTAATTAATAAAGTGTATGGTTTGTAATAAGCTTTACATCTTCTAAGTGTGAATATTCTTTGCACTTTCTGGTTTTCTTCATGATTATTTTCGACTTGTCTAACCATGTGTGTTATTTGCAATTGTGTGTTTGTGTTGTGCATGAAACGCATGATGGCTAAATATAGTTCGGATAAATATTTAAAAAAGGATTTGTACCATATTATAAGACATTTACAGTTATAAATATTAATGTACAAGTAAATTTCGTAAACTTTGTAACTTGGACTTAATCTCTAAGGAAAGAACGTTGATACATATTCTCAGTCATGAGTATTCCTAATGACTTGGTGTTACATAGACTTCTTCAAAATGTTGAAATATTTACTCATCAAATTACTTCAATTAAAGCTTAAAATTTTACGCTCATAGTGTTCCCTAACAATACTCATTTTAACTGATATTATTCAGTTAGAAAGAAAATTTGTGAATTCAAGTAAAAAACTGGGAAGAGAACCCTTTCATTCAGACCACATACATCTCTTGATATTTCTCTTTCTCAAATTTCATGAATTCGGGATTTCAATTTTTGTAATTTTTTTATGGATATGAAAAATCAATATTTATTGAAATAAAAGGTGATTTAAGAAGAGCATTATTCCTGGAGAAGACAAGACCAGTCCGACTGCGTTAGAGAATTCTCTCAACATAATAAAGTTCTGAAAATTCCATGCCATCACCCGTATCATATTTAAGATTTTATCCTTCAACTTTTTGTATTTTAGTTTAGTTGTCTGGTCAAATTAAGAGACTAACATGATTATCTGTAGTGATATAGTTAAAGGAGTAGAAGTTTCCAAATCAATTACATACAAAGAAAATTCTCACTAAATGAGAAACTAATTTTCCATTAGTAATGAACAGCCTAAAGTTCTGCGGTTAATGCAACCATATCTTCTGGTAGCTGTTCTACAAATTTACAATAGAACTGTTTACAAAATTGAATTATACAAAATCAAAATTAGTAAAAGAAAATTTCTGTAAAGAGTTCAGATAAATCATACTGATTTCAAGATGAAACATTTAAGGACGGCATAAATTACATTATTTTCTCTCGTAATGAAACTACATAGAGATTTTTGTATAAATTCAAATATCGGCACAGAGTCATGAGACAAAAGAAGTTTCAGAAAATCTACAATAAAGTTTATTTTAATAACAGAATAAGAGGACAATATGCGAAATATTAGTAAATAATAAACATTGTTAAAGATTAAATTAAATGTTTTATCTTCAACAATGTTAACAATGAGTGTCCGGTCACTCTTTGCTCCTAGGCTAGATGGCGTCATCATTTGAGACGCCTAGCTCCACACCACACAGTGGGCCGTGTCTTAATAATTCGTTCTGTTCCATCTTTTCGCTCTTAGAGGAAGTCTGTGGCGAGTAGACGTGGATAAGGACGGGAAAGCGATCGCACGCTGTGAGGGTCAGGAGTGTTAACTATCAGAAAAAAGTGTTAGACAAAATGTGCGTGAAATAAAAACAAAAATTTGAAATCATATTGTTGACGTGTACTTTCCTCCCTTCTCGATAGAATAGGAAGGAAAATTAAGAAGAATTCCAGTACTAGCAAATTTACTCTTCTTTTAATGGCAAGTAAATTAAAAACATTTAAAATGGAATTTTGTGTTTTTTTAGAATCAACTGTTTGACGAATTTAACTTGAGTCAGAGATCTTCGGTGTACACAATTTTTCATCTTAGTGGCATTAAAGATTTTGTTTGTGGAAGTTTTTTCTGCCTGTAAATGGCAGCGTGTAATTAATTAAATGGACCACAATAATCCTCAGTAGATAAAATATCTGGTGGAATAATAAATTTCCACGGGTATTAAATTTGTTGATAAGGTTTATATTTCGGAAGAAAAATAACTTATGTTAAATTTAAAGCAAGAATTACTATTTTCTTTTCTTCGTCAAATTTCTCATACTCGGCGGTGTGCTTCACCTCAAATTGCTGTCGAAAATTAAATCTCTTTATGTGATTGAGAAATTTATGGCATATCCCCGGCAATCTTCGAAAAGATACAGCTCTTCCTAAGCAGGATTAAAAGTATCGAGTCGATGGTTTGTTCTGTGAACTACCTGTTTTGTTTGTCTTTTCTTTTCGAACAGAACTGTAACTGTTGGACGTTCTCGCTAGAGCTTGCTCGATTTGAGCGCTCTGCCACCCTCCTCTTGCTCTGTGCTCACGATAAGACTCGCTGACGGTCCTATAGTACGGGCTAGTGTTGTTAACAGGGTTAAAGGAGTGCGTGACTTCATTTCTTAATAACATTACCCCATTATCAGAATATTATTAATTACCGTGACCATTTCCGGGAGATTATTCTCTTTAAGACAAAGAAAAAGTGGATGCTTTTTCGAAAGTTGTGGCTAATCAAACAAAAATATATGAATATACCACGAATTTTACAACCTCCTCCTTTCGAAATTGATAAAATTAATGTCAATATTATATAGTACCATGTAGATTTTTTAATATATTAAACGTACACAATTATGTGTAATGGCGTTACTGTTCGTGAAAAGAAACAAATTCTTGAGAAATTTGTTTGAGAAACAACAAGAGTCCAAGAATAAAAATGGTCGACATGCAAAGACCTGTAAGAACCAAATTCTTAATACATTGAGGGATAAGTTATTTTTAGGCAAAGTTAAGTAGATATGAGTTTCATTTATTATATGTCTGATTTTTATTTGAAACAGAGTCAAATATACAATGTACTTCTCAGGACTCGTTTCGTTCCTCAAACAAACTATTCATTTTCATCAAACGATTTACTTTCGAGTGATGTAAATGATTACAAAGAAAAAATTAAATGATTCTGAATGATTCCGTGTTTCTATTTATTTTCACCAAACGGTTGCGTTTTTGTTATACTTTTCATTATCAAACAAGTATAAACTAAATACGAAAATGAATATAAACGACTTTTGTCTGTGGGAGGCACTGCTAGTTAAATGAATCTATCGTGTTTGGTGTATTTCAATTTCGTTCACACAATTGAAGCGTTAATAGCTTGGTGGTTCATATTATACTACACGAACGCGAAATAGTAAATGAATTTATAAATCTAAATCCCTATTGCTGCTATGCTATTATTGGATATTCTCCTTGTCAGCGTTGGTACGTCTCGACCTACCGTTATACACTATAATATACCGGTAGTCTATCTGTGGGAACATCATTCACAAGTTCTAAAATAGTTTTCAGTTAACATATTTTCGAGCTCCACCGTAGGGTCACAGAGTCAGGCCAAGTAAATCTGCTGACATATTCCACAACACAAACCCTCTGGGTATTAACTGTAAGCATTAAAAATGTTTAGGAATAATGTTAACCAAAACAGAACAATATTACGATAAATAATATACTTTTGCATAGATAATTTGAAGGCATCGCAGAAAGATTTGTAAGGACAAGAAATACTGTTTATGAATATTAAGAGTATATGAATATAAGTGTCCGTGTTTGTATAATAACAGGTGTCCCACCAACGGTGGGCCACCCTCATATCTTCTAAACGATTCACAATACCGAAATGCAGTTTTCGCTCAACAATGCGAAATCATAGGGCAAGTAAAATGCCGTACTGATATTGTTCTTAATATTTTTAGTTTTCTAGAAATTTAATTACCTTTGATTTTTTAAATGGAACTTTATTTTTCTCACTAGCAATGGGTAGATCATAAAAAGAGGAATACAATGATGTATCATTTGCTAATGTTTTGTCAGTAGTTTGACTACAAAATAATACTTTCTGAAACGTAAATTTAAATTAAACCGACAAAGTTTCCTTTAGTAGCCCTTGCAACCGTCGCCTTTGGGAAAGGTGGCCTTCGCTTCGCGGATCCACCGCCGCGCTTATCAGCCTCAGCGCCGCGAAGGCCACCTTCGCCAAAGGCGACAGTAGCAAGGACTGCAACAGGAAATATTGTCTGCTGAAATTAAAATCATACGTCAAGAAGTATATTTTTATTCTCAAATTTCTATCAAGATACTAACATATATTACATCATTGCATTGCTCTTTTTATCTATTTATTGCTGGTGAGAAAAATATACGGTTCCATTCACAAAATCAAAGATGATTAAATTTCTCAAAAACTAAAAATATTACGAACAATATCTGTACAGCGTATTACTTGCTCCATGATTTCCACGATTCTTCATGGTTGCGCGAAAACTGCATTTCAATATCATGAACCGTTTAGAAGTTATGGGGATGGCCCATAGTTGGTGAGACACCTGTGTATGCAGACGGTAACATTCTTACAAGATAAGCATGACTTTTTTACCCATATCCATTTCTTCATTCAAATTTCACGATGATCACGCATCCATAATTGTTGGAGAGGGACTCTCACGCATTATTGATTTGAAGATTCATTACGATTTGAAGGTTCCTCTTTTCTATTTCTCTGTAGTTTCGTCGTATATAAGTACTACCCGCCCGTTTTGCTAAACTAAAAGAATTGAATAAAACTAACCGTTCAAAGGAGGTAGGCGTTGAATTCAGAGCTTTATTAGTAAAATGTTCATACCCATTTTGTTTCTTGCGATCCATGTTTCAATACGATTTCATTTAATCTTATTATAGACATTTTTTGTTAATTAAATCAAAATATGAACACTGGTTAGGAAGATAATACTCAAAAACAAATAAGTCCTGAGTAAATTCTCTACTGAGTGTCACTGCACATTAATATTCGGCCATCAAAGTGATATAATATCCTAACTTCGGCCTAAATCTTCCTAAGACTTAAAAATCATTAAAATCGGTTGAGCTGTTTAAAGGGAGTTAGCTGTCAAACATCGTAACTTCTGTTTTTATTTATTTAGATAGAGATAAGTGGCTTATTCTACTCCATCCAAACGTCGGGCCAATATTTATATCTTTGACGTTAACAAAATTAGTAAGGTAATTAAAAAGTTAATCTGAAGTGATTTTATAGATCAATTAATTTAATAATAATAATAATAATAATAATAATAATAATAATAATAATAATAATAATAATAATAATAATAATAATAATAATAATAATAATAATAATAATAATAATAATAATGGAATATTTTGGTACACACTACAACACACAAACATGCCTAAATAACTTTATCACATGGAGTTAAATTTTGTACCTAACAATGACAGTGATATGATGGTAATATTTCGACAAACGGAAAGTTTGACAGAAAATGTTTCCCTACCACAATACAAAAGTTATTTTGCTAATTCGCGTGATTCAGTGATTCCTGGCCGTCTGAAAGTTAGGAAAATGTACGATATCCTCTCCGCGCGAACGATACTCAACCGTTGTTCGTTCCACAAACGCGAAAGAAGTTTCCAAATCTGTTTTTGCTGTAAACAGAAAGTTACGTGAGAAATCAAAACAAACGCTCACCAGATCCCTGTTTACATTTGTTGATTCTTGAAGACTTCTCAAAAAGTTTGACGTACAATAATAGTAGTAAAGAGCTTGAAAATATCGTCGTCCCGTAAACAACTGACTCTACAAACAATTTACTTTTCTCTTGATTCCAACAATTTATTTACTCAAAATTTCTTCTTTCCGTGAAAGATTAAAGGTTTATCGCGCGTGTTGGAAATAATGGATACGTTTTGAGGAGAATGACCAAGTTGATTCATTTTTATTTCTTTTTATTTTAAAAGGTGTGTTTTTGTAACGAGACTTTTTAAATAAACTTCTATTAATTTACTCGACTTTGAATAGTAGAAGTTTGGATTCAAAACCAGTGTGTTTTAGAGTAAAGGAGCAATGCTTTGGAATCACCTCACTAAGAGTTAACGTGTCGTTTAGGTCACTCTGTAGATTACGATAAGAATTAGACTGAAATTCAATCTTCGTCTAACCGAGAAAGGAGGTCGTAAAAATATGACAGATTGCATTCTTAAAGCGTGATCCACAACTAAGCTCAAGGATTGAGGCCCTTCGTATTACACGATAAGATGGGTGGTCGTAACTGGGGCGTGAAGAATAGCGATCTTTCTAAATAACTAAGCAGCAGTAGCGGCTAGTGGAGTCATAAAACGGTGAGGTTAGGTATCAAAATTTTATCAAGATTAATGATAGAAAGTTAGGATGCTGA
The DNA here is from genome assembly GCA_011170035.1 of Teleogryllus occipitalis. Lineage (NCBI taxonomy): Eukaryota > Metazoa > Arthropoda > Insecta > Orthoptera > Gryllidae > Teleogryllus > Teleogryllus occipitalis. The sequence goes on from BLKR01002253.1 coordinate 25,182, forward strand.
CATAAATAACAAAACCATAAACATATCCACTAGGTCAGCTTTTTATGGTATAAGACATTTAGCCAATGTAAGTGTTTTATACTACTTCAAGAGGCTTTACTGAAGTGAAATTCCAAGTGTCCTTTATTTGTTCACGCTTGGACAAAGAGTTTTCTGTCAGTGATCGAAGAGCACTGCGAAAGAAATTGTAATAATAATAATAATCCCTTGTCATTAACATTACTATTTCGATAACGTAACATCCGATTTTGATAACAGCATAACTCAAACAAACCACACTCAATCAGGTGTTGGATTATTCACGTACAATCTAGCACATGAACTGAAACAGAGTACTACCGGATTGGAAGCATCTTGTGAAACTGTTGAGTAAATGAAAAAACATAAGGATTTGTCAACAACGCACAGAAACAAAGAACAAAATGAAATTGTCAGAATAACTGGTTTAACACTAAAAAACTAATATATTTTTAAATTAATAAGAAAACTCACCATAACATTCTCTTGAACTTACTTGGGATTATTTTTAGAAATGAAATTGTTACCGTAAAGACATTAATATCTTCAAATACTTTCTTAGTATCTATCAAATACTTCGACAGTTCGCTCAGCGAGCAAATAATACAAGATTTGTTTTTAAATATTGTTAATGGATTTTGTTACGTAATGTAATGTAATCATTCTTCATAATAAACCATTTTTAAAAAGGCAGGCACAACACTCGAAATCTATGTAACATCGCATACGAAAAATAGTTACCAGAAATATACAGCGCTATAGATGCCTTGAGAATAAGAATTGTAAATGAAATAGTTGCGTATGAAAGCAGTTCTTGTTTCATTAACAATATTCAGCTTTTGCGGCTGAAGAAACCTCGAAAACTCTCATCAAAACTACCAACTTTTCACCCGCTTCCTTCTACGCTGTTAATTAATTAGTCCCGCTGATCCACGTAACTACGAAACTCTATAGAGAAAGAAAATTCAGTTACAGCATCTTCATTACAAAATCCTTCTAGCTATTATGAATTATTACTTAAGTCTCAGTAATAAGAGAAAATGGTTATAAATTATCATTACATGTATGTTGTTAAATACTGGAGAATAGAGATGATGAACCAAGTTTATACTAACAGCGGTATATCTTCTGCTGTTAAAATTACTGAATTACTTCTGAGTTATTTTTTTATAATAATGAAATACATTCTGTCGTGTCAAAACGCGTCTACACATTTCATTCATTTACACATAAAATGCGTGGCAAATTATGAATTAAGCAAACTCAAGTTTTTATGTTAATCGTGGAGGTCAAGGACTGGAGTCTCAACAGACATGCGCATCGACTGGGCCATAAAATTATTGGAATAAGTTACTTCGTTTGCGAATTCGAGTTGTCGTTTCCATGTTCTCGCTAGCTAATAAATTGAGCGATCCGATTTCTTCACGAGCCCAGTTACTACATTTTAATCGCATCACTTTTCAAAGGACTATTTTCTAATGAAAATAGTCCTAAACATCATTTACTTTATTCCAAGCTAATATTCTTTCATTATATTTTTAAAAAATGTTAATGTACTGGAGGGGGGCCTTTCTTCGCCCCTGCTATCTCATGCGGCGGCTGGAAGGTTTCTTAATTTTGCTGCCCTATTTGACGAGCCGTGCCCTTTAGGCCTGTCACACGAGCGTTGCGTCGACGCGCGTCATCAAACGCTAATGACATCAGCTGCGACGCTGCCTGCGCACATGAGTCACTTAACATGCGTTGTAGATTAAAATTATCTTATGTGAAACGGCACACGAGCGCTCTTGGCGAGCGTTGTTGTCAACGCGCGTCGCCTGGCGTGGCGCATTGAAAGTTAAGAAAACGAGCGTTATCTTGAAGTATTTTGAAAATGATTGTCTGTCCTTTTTATACATTCAGAATTTTTTAAAGTTTTCCTCCATTCTTTAGACAGACTAGTTTTGTTGAATACATTTATACATGTGTGTAGATGTTAACTATACTAGAGTTTAATCTGATTGCCAAATAATTTGTTATTGAAAATTGTTAACAGGTCTGAGATGTATATTATTAGCAATATATATTAATGATTATGTAATAAATCATTGCAGATGTACCTGAAGATGAGGCGACACTGCGTCTCGAAACGTTGTGTCCTAACTGGTTATTTATAAAAATAGTTTATGAACATGAATGACTTTAAATAAATAGTTTATTTAACAAAACTAGCCTGTCTACAAAAACAGAGGTGTACTTTAAAAACTTCTGAACGTCATCTTGACTTATGTCGTAGCTTAAGCGTCTTGCTTGAACTGTGAGCACAACGCCCGTCACTAAGAGCGCACCTGTGCCGTTTCGAATAAGATTCAGGGTTAATCTACGACGCGCGTTAAGCGATTCGTATGCGCAGGCATCGACGCAGCTGACGTCATCGTCGTTAGATGACGTGCGTCAATGCAACGCTCGTGTGACACAGGCCTTACAAACATCGGGTGTCTCAGAAAGAGTGTAATCTTTGAGAATGTGAGCGTTGCGCCTCATCGGCCCGATGTGTGTGAAACGCGTGAAATGCTTGCAGCAGCACGTGGCAGTAGCGGCGGAGCGCGGGCGAGCCTTGCATCGCCGCGTGCGTGCGCAGGTCGCAGCGGTCGCGGTCCGAGGGGCGCGTGGAGGTGTCGCGCGCGACGCCGCCGCCCTTCAGCGCGCCGCCGTGCCCCTGGCGGAAGGAGGGCCCGGCGGGGGGCGCGGGGCCCGCGGACCTGCCGTTCGCGACGCGCCTCGAGCCGCCGTCGGGCTTCTCGGACGGGCAGGAGCTGAGCGAGGCGGAGTGCGACATGGACTCGCTGCGGCGCCGCCAGAAGGCCACCTTCCAGCTGAGCAGCGACCCCGACGCGCCGGGCTGCCGCAGCTTCACCATCGCCGTGTGACCGCGGCCGCGCCGGCCCCCGGCCGCCGCCTCCGCCGTCACCGCCGTCGCTGCCTCCGTCGCCGCCGCCCTCGCCCCGACCCCGCCCCCGGCCCTGACCCCGACCCCGATCCCGACCACCTCCTCGCCCTCGCCGCGCCTCGCGGCGACGCGCCTGCGTTTTGATAATGTGCTAGTCCCGAACTCGACTGCGAAAACGGCGTTGCCTCCGTGTACAACTTTTATAATTTAGTACGACCGTATATCATTTTATACTTTATATTTTTTTGGAAACCGACCGACGCCGGGCGACGCCGAGCGACGCCACGCGCGTCCCGACACGCAGCCGCGCTCGACCCGCGCGTCGCCGATGAAGGCGAAGATGCGTGACGCTCGAGCGCGCGCGGCGTGAGCGGGGCGTGAGCGGGGCGGGGCGCGGCGCGCTGGAGCGGAGCGGGACGCCCCCGCAAGGTGGAGGGCCCTCAGCTGAAGCGGACGCTCGCGGGAAGCCTACCTGGGCGGTGCCTCTTCCCGTTGCGGTGGGCCGGTGAGCGCGCGCGACGTTTCCAGTGGGCGTTGCCCTTCCGCAGCGCCCCTCCTGCCACGGCCCCGGCCCCGCGACCGCCGCCGGCGCACTGGCCAAGTCGAGACGCCCAGGCAAGCAGCAGCTACCGCTTCGGGCGTCCGAACCGACGTGGCGGATCCAATTTGTTGCCAAACGTACTGGGTGCGCGCTCTGAAATTCCTATTTTTGATTGAAGTCTCTAAGCTGGATGGGAGAACATACGAGTTCTGATACACATTCTAAATACAGATTGTTCGTTGGATCCTTGTCTGAGGGACTTAAAATTGTTGTTTATCCCATCTTCAACATTTACTATTACAATGTCTCTGATGTTGCAACTTAATATATTAAATTAAAATTATGAAAATAAATCTCTATCTATTATTTGTTTATGGATGTTACTAGTGTAATCTATACAGATTTCTGGATCTGCTGTTCATATAAAAGGCGTGCTTTATTTATGTAACAATGTCCATATGTTTCACCCAGTCAGTGGCTGAACATACTACTACATACCAAGGAGTCTGTTCTGTATTGAGCGATAAAAAGTATGGCTTCAAGAATATTTGGATTCTCCATAATATGAGAAACATAGTTTGTTAAGCCCAGTTTCCAAAGTCCAAATCATGGAGCAGTATAAATTATTCAAATATTTTAATCATTTTATAGTTATTTCAAGGATTTGCTTGGAATAAAAACTGGTTTTAATTTCATTGCTAGGGAAAGTTGATTCTAATTTAATGTACTGTATGTAACTACTTTTTATGTATGATTATTTCTATTATTCATCCAAGTCTATTGAAATATTATGAATCTCTGGTCCAGAAATGCAGAAATAAAATACTCGAAGAAAATGTGATGTTTACATATTTTAATACTTAATAACACTGTAATAGTTCTCTATACAATTCAATAATGTAGTTAAAATCAATGTAACATTGATTAGCATGTGTTTGAAACAGGCCTACATGATTTATTCCTCACTTTTTTATAACTTAACATCTTCTAAAAGCAGATGAAAACACTTGTATCTGATATACCTTTTACATTGAAAAGTTACAAAACATTATAACAAAAATAATGTGCAAAGGCTCTTGGTTATTGGACATTATTTGTCTTATGATTCCGCTCAGCTAGACATTTACTGCTTCAGATGTCTTGAAATGAGTTTTTATAACATTAAAGATACTATTCCATTAAATCTGAAATGAAGAACCACAATTATGTAACTTCAATAGTCAGAAAAACATTTCTCTTAACTACTATTTTATGTATAAGTTCTTCTGGAAACATATCATCTTAAGGAAAAGTATTGGTCAATTGGTTTTGAGAATATAATTTTTGTAGAAGAAATTGTAAAATTAATGCATGAAATTTCATAAAAAAAAATATTTTTTAAACATAAAACATTAAGTACTCTTATTATCATAAACATCAAGTTCTAATATTATTTAAATGCATGTTTTTTTGATACTGGAATTTTGTCACATTCCCTAGTTCTGAAATAAATGTAGTACATACTCATGTGATATATTGCTTAAAAGGTTGTAAAATTTCTTATAGGTTTATCTTTTCAAGTTAAAATTAAAGTAATGGATGTATGTTCATTGCAAGTACTAGTATTGACTTTGTAGTTTGGATTCACCCCATGCAACCTTCAATGAAGTACACAGTGTTACCCATTAAAGATACTGATCACCAGGAGGCAATATTGACATTTAAAAAGTAGACCAAATGAGAAGACAATACAACATATTAACGTAAATAGAAATGTGACAAATACAAGTCCTAAAAACAGGGTCATAGTAGACACTGAAACGTCATTGAGGGTTTCTTAATTTTGTAAAAAACTAATTTTATTCCACTAAGTTAAATTCATTTTTGTTCATAAAATATGTTACCTGATCATGCCAAATATTATATACAAGGAATCCCACTATTGCTGAAATAAGTCTTCTCAAAATCATTTGATTAATATATTACTTTGTTCTCTAATTGATTCTGAGTCTTGCTTCATAATGAAAAACTACAACATCTATTATTCAGGGTAACAATACTGTACTGCCAAAAATGCATCTTGAGTCTGCGATGTATCTTTGCTAATATGATAGATCTAATGCGGACTAATATGCATAAAACAGACAATGATTCAAAATAACACTTAAAGGAATGTAATTTGGATATCTAATATACTAGTTACTTTTCTCTGCAATGGAAACTGGGCTAAACTAAAGAAAAAATGTTATCATTCACTAATTACATGATTTATGTTCACTACTACTAAGAAAACACCTTTTGACAGTATTTCAAGAACAAAATGAATATATTTGTAAATCTTAACTGAAATACATACATTAATATATTTTCTACTCTGTTGTAATCATTTTATCCCTTTATTATTAAAAATTTAAATAATTTTTTATTATCCATCCTTATATTTTCCAATGTACCTTACAATAATATCATTATCAGACTTCATTGTGCCTAATTTTGCAAATCAAACCTAATATAGAGGAGGAAGAAATTTTTCACCAATTTCTCTACTGATTCCTCCACAATACATTAAAGGCAACATTTAATAAGAAATTTGAAAAAATTCTTCATTGCCAGAAAACACATTTAAAAGATTCTTTATATTTCAATTAATGAACCATCTTTTTTAACCATGATCACCTTATTTAATATATAAAGCAATACTGGTAATATTCATCTCTTATATAGGAAACAACAAAACAACTTAACAAAAGGAATTTACTGTTTTCTAATTTATATATACACTACTACACAATCATTTATGATTTTACAATCTCACCAAAATTTGATGTAAGCCATCAAAAAATAAGAAATTATTTTCTCAATTTACTGAATGAAAGGAAGCAATTCTCTCTTCAAAATATAGTAAGTTATTGGCTGTGTCAAAGATAGGTAAATTTGAAAAAGGAATTTTTTTTTTTTCTATTGGCTTACAAATTGAATAGATTCTCTGACATATATTTAATGAGATGAAAAGTAAGTTGTTTCGTTTCATATTCAATATAGAAGTGAAAGATTTATGTTTAATGATTGTGTTTTATACATATTTTATATTGCTTTTGTACCTTTTATTGTTTTTATTTGTAGTTTTTGATAGAGGTATGAATATCATAATCATAAGAATCAAAATGATTAATAGGTCAATGGGAATTATGTATTAGAAAACTTTACATAAAAACACTTTACATAAAAATCTTGCTTTATTATTCTCCATATCTTTTATTTACCAATATTGCAGGATACAGGTTCCCTACTGAGAATAGAATACTATGGTACACAAAAACAATATTTTTATATTGAATATATTTCAGAGCAAAATCTATTTACTTAACAGATAAATATTGTTATGCACATTTTTGTTTTATGTTTATATAAACTGTTTTGTTGACATAGACGGTTGTTTCATCCCTCAACAATCATTTAATTTACTTAATGCAAATATAGGCCATAAGTTTTCTCTTGAAGTGAAAAATAATATTAAAAAGTTAAGAATTTTAGGACAATTGCTCTCCAATTTACAATCAATGAGTCTGAAAATATTCATTGGCAATTCATTTTTTCTTTAAAAACATAAGATGAACAACAATATTAAATATGTATGTTTTCTAATTACAATTTAATTTCATTCAATCAATTGCATTTAGAACAATGCACCCAAAACACCTAGTGGAATAACCCTATAAAACACCCTAATTCTTTACAAACCAGCATTAGATTTATAATCAGAGGAAAAACAAATGAAGATATTTGCACCAACCAAGAAGTATGAGAAGACTATTGTACATGGTTGACACATTTGAATATTATATAAATTGATGACATGTTTAAAACATAGAAATACCTCATAGATCCAGAAATTTATTTTAAAAACAACTTTTAACTTCCTCTATGGGCTGATGACAAAGTAATTACACAAAATAATGAGGACAAATTAAAGAAAACAGTGTAGGTACTTATTAAATCAATTGGTAATGGAATATGGTTTTAAATTACAAAATGAAAACCGTATCTTTCAGAGGAAAAGTAGGAACCAAAACAGTAGTATACATTAAGACCATAGAACAAGTAGGCCAACAGAGTTTTAAATATGTAGTTTGTCACATTACATATGAGAAATATTTTGCATTGGATAAACAACTAAATAATGTCTGACATGTATACAGTACAATTCATAGACACTTAAAAAAATAAAATGGGGATAGAAACATAACATTTTTTAAACAGACCATAAAACCATTATAGCAATTTTCAACAAAGGAGATGAAGACAGACTTTCAACCAAGAAAGATAAATCAGAAAATCAAAGAAAGTAAAGAAAACCCAGAACCATCAAATTGTAAGTAACATGTGAATAACTTGTAAATTCAGAATAGGAATAAACTGAAATGTAAACATACAGGCCTAGTTGAGAAAATCTGGAATATGTTAATAAGCCTGCATATCTCCTGCATTTAGTGTTTAGTTGAGTATGAAGTTAAAGGCTACTCAAGCTTGTAAAACAAATCCCTAAAACAAAGAGAAAATATCTGATGTATTAGAAAAAAATATTTCTCTCTTGGGTTTAAACAATCTTCATAGTTATTATAGAAATGGATCATAGGAGTTTTCAATTTTGGTCTATCTGGAGAAAATTTTAATCTAGTGAAGATTCAGATTTTAAAAAACACTGTGTAATCATAAGGCATCAAATTCATGACAATTAAAAGTTTTAGTGGTGAAAAGAAGGTTTAGAACTTAAAATGGACTCCAGACTTGATTAATTGGGTTTTAATTACAAAAAAATCTTCAATAAGATAATTCTACACAAAGTCATTGAAATTTGAATTTATTTATGACACACAGAAAAAAAAGGTGGAAAAAATAATAGATTATACTGGCAAATATTACTCTCCCTTCTTAGTTGAAGTGCAGAAATTCTGGTATTTGGAATTAGCATATTTTTCACTCTTGCCTTTTGGCATTATTTTACCAAATTATTGATAGCCAAAATTATCGTACCAATTGAAAGTTTGTGATGCAAATAAGCATGATGTTTCTGGAAGAAGCAAACTGTGCCTTAATTGCTTTGAAAGAATTTATAAAATTAATGAAGTTTTGGAATGAACTTCTGTGATGGCAACACTGTTAGGTACTGAGTGTCATCTCAGGGTAATATATTTCACCCAATCCATGGGCAGTGCTCATCCATGAAAGTATATTCAGCACTGCCAACATATTTGAGCAAGTAAATAAGCAACTAAGAAAATACATCTTTAGATTTATTAAATCATTTTTAGATGAGTATCAAAAAATTAGCTTTTACAATCATTTCAGGGCATTTTAGAGCACTTACTCCTTTAGAGCATTTGGGTAGATTGTAATTGGAAAGAAATCATTAATGTCAAAATAATACTGAGTAATTTATATTGGTTCAAGCAATAATTATGTAAAACATTTAAACACACAATTTCATGTTTAACTCTATTTACTTTTCATGGCATCTTCTACATCATCTGTGAGCTTGGTGTCAGAAGTATGAAAATGAATTGAAGACAGCACAAACACATTGTCAGTATAAGAGAAACTCACTAAGTTTAAAAACCTGTGTTTTGAGATAAACGAAGCCGAGGTTGATTCTGTTAAATATGTGAACATGTTATCTTTTGCTAATTAGGAGCTTAAAGTTATTCTTTTTTAAATATTCACTATTGCCTTTAGAAGAAAAAACACCAAAACTACAATTACAACAAAACTCAGGTTCAAAAATGGACTTTTCCTATATTTTTCATTGTTCTGCGACAAAGTTACAAAAGGAAATAATTAATAATTATTAATAATTTAGTCCAACCAAACATCAGAACTTCAGTTATTTTACTAATTCAAACAAAATACAAAATGTGATTTAGCTATGCAAATAACTCAGAAACATCAAAAATGGATTTAGTGAATTTCTCTCATATTCTGAAAATATCAAGATAATTCAGAGAGATGTCAGGTACAAAGATGAACTCCCTCCCTAAAAAATGTTGTAATTAGAAAAACATATTCTTACTTTCAAGAGAAGGCACTTGTGAAAGGGTATTTAGATTTGTTTGATGTACATCAACACTACTAACAAAGTAAATAGATTATTTCAACTAATAAAATCTATTTTATTTGGAGTTCTGTGTTGTTAATGCACGCCAATTGTCACAAATTTATTTCACACAACTTACATTTTACTCACACAGCTTACTTTTTACTAATTGAATTTAACACATTTTTGCTTATGGTGACTTGTAGTACCAAACAACTACAGCTCTTTTTTTATTATTATTATTATTTTTTTTTTCAGTTAAATAATATCAGTACCAGCTGTATCTTCTAACTTAACAGTGGCGGCTCATAGTCAAAAATGGAGGTGAAGTACTTCTAAATGCATAAGAATCTCAGATACAGGCCAACTAATAAAAATCGAATAGAAAAGTTCCCACATAAATCTCCGACGCCATAACGTGGAATTACGGAAATGATCTGGCAAAAAAATGCAAATTTTAAGTGCTTTTCTTTTTAATTTATCAATATGATACTGATTTCATTTGACTGTTTAGTTGCACTGCATAATTCTCCTTTCTACATAACTCATGTGTAATAATGAGATCGACGCATGAAACGAATTAATTGTAATAACATCATTTGTGGCATTTCATTCATATAATAACTTGCGCACAAGAGGACATCGCCTTATTGCACCATACACTGGGCTTAGTCTGGGCTTAGTGAGGCCGATGCCCTTGTTGCTTTCTTTGCTTCGTATCCTTTCATGGGATCTTGGTAAAACAATTACTTTGGAAGGAAGGAAACATAGATATTCATTCTAACGTCGACACAGGCCCTTAGTCCAGGCAGTCCAAACGTGCCGTTTCGTGCCGTTTCCATGGCAACCATTTGCTTACAGTGAACATTTTTGCGCTCTGCTTCAGTTTGGCGTTAAGCTCAGCTAGCCTATTGGTGCGATTAACGGAAAATTAACCTAAATGAACGCACACCATTTCAAAAGTAAGAAATCGGATTCACTGTATTGAGTAAAAGAGAAAGCAAAATAAATTCAAGGAAAAAAGTGGAATGTGAATCACTCTAAGAAGCAAGTGAATTGCCACTTCACAATCTTCATCTGACAAGCTGACACTGTACCTTAAGTGTAACCAGCACCCCTGGAATATGAAAGCGTATGTTTCCGCGACCGGACTTTATAGGAACTTGGCTGCCAGAGAGAAATGTATTTTGCCCTGAGGAAGGTTGCAGTATGACGGCCGAAACTTCGGCAACAATATCTAGGAAGTGGCGTTTCCGGACAGCTAAGTTTTTATTCTCTGGAATAGTTTCTTCAAGAGGCGCTGGAATGACCAAACAATGGGGCCCCTTATAGTGTCAAAATATTAAACATATTATATTAAAAATTAATATGAGATTAACAGACATAACTGATCTTGAGGGGAACCCCCCAAAAAGGAAGGTTTATTTCTTTCTTTGTGTAGAGTTTTATAAGTGGAAGTGGGTAGAGCTGTTTTTGTGTGAGTATGTGATGGAGAATGTAAATGGGAGTGGAGTGATACTAAGAGGAAACTGCCATGCTATGCAGCTTCCGAATATTTTTTTCTATTTATGTGAGTATTATGGAGGAGAAAACTTGTCAGGCAAACAGGAGGCAAGAAAAAGGAGGCTTTCCTAGAAATCATTAAGAACATATACGCCAAATGATTTTTCGCTTAAAATGCGTTGGTAATTATGCGTTGGGCAGACTCAAGAACGGTTTATGTTAACGGGTCGACGCCCCGAACCTCTTCCTCAACTTGGAACTACGTAGAAAAGCGTCACATTTTGCGGGAAAGTGCGTCGGCCCGCGCACACTGCGCCTGCGCGGCGAGTAACTCATTCTCGTAATTGACAACGCGCGTGCACTGACGTCTACTGTGGGCTACCGATGCTACCGGCGGAAGCCCGAGAAAAATACGAGAATAAAAAATCTGACAAGATATATGATACTAAAAATAATTATAGGCCACTTTTTCAGTGACATTTTTCAAAATTCCATGTAATCTGTTCTGTTGAGATGTGTATTAAATCGCTCGCTAGTCGGCGCATAGGTCCTCTGAAGAGGCGGCAACGCCGAAGAAACCGCAGGTACTCAGCGGCATCCACACAGCGTGCGTTCGTTGTATGACTCACTCCCCCTCCTACTGGCAAGAAAGGGCCAGCCAAGGACTCAGGTTGCGGATTTCCCGAGCGGCTTCTTGACACGCTCGGAGCAGTTCGGATGTTCGGAAGCAGTGGACAGTAAACGGACAGAGTAAATTAGATGTGCGCTTTTGTGCACGACATAAACGATTGATGGTGAGTGTACAAATACATAATAGACTGTATTAAGAGTGTTTTACATGTTAAAATTGCAACATATTGTTTGTGATAGTATCAAAGTTAACTATTGACAGATATTTGGTTAGATATTTTGAAAAAATGTCACAGCAAATTTCGGAAAGTTCACCTGTTGACAATGAGTGTATGTACAGTAAGCGTTTATTACAGAAGGCTTTTAATCGTCGTCCATATAACGAGAAATTGTAAAAATGAATTTGTTTCATGTACTTGTATATATATATATATATATATATATATATATATATATATATATATATATATATATATATATATATAAAAAGCATGAGGTCAGCGGTAGCCCAGGACATGAAAGCAGTATACCAAAGTTAGTATAAATGTTGTAAATATTGACAAATAAAAATTAAATTCTCTTAAAAATGATTGGGAGGCCCCATTCTAGCAAAGGTTCTAAGCATGTGCTAAGTCTGCTTACTTATTAATCCACAACTCTTAGTGATCCGGAAAATTGGGTCTGGGTGGTGTAAAATGCTTTATATCTCATTGTCAGTGAATAAGAATCACTCTAAAAAGCAAGTGAATTGACGACTTTTCCGTAACCTGGCCGACACCATCGTTTATTCCAGAACTTCCAAATGTATTTACATATCAATATAAGGTATAGCCATCCTAAACACTATAGATGGTACACAAAAAAATGTGGCGGAGTGGCTCAGTCTATTTCCGTCAAGATATCTATCCGTCGATGAAACACTACGGTTCTTTGAAAGCATCCACGAACTCCCCACGATTTAATGGCACTGGTGTCTCTCACCCTGTCTCGGAGCACATACAGTGTTAGTGTTGGGTATTCTAGTGATGTGTTGGTTATACAATATATAAAAATATAATAGAACCGCTCGCTCACATTTTTAACCACTTCTTAATGTCAGGTAGCTTCCCAGAAATTCTCAAAAAAGCAAAAAGTTAAGCCACTATTCAAAAAAGGCAACACTCACGATTTACAGACCAATATCCTTACTATTTGGATTTTCAAAAATTCTAGAAAAGCTTTTTAATGATAGACTCAAAAATTTTCTCAATTCAAATAACATTTTGACAGAGGCCCAACATGGATTCAGAAATGGTAGATCTATAGACACTGCCATTGTAGCAGATGCAGCCGGGAGTTGCCGTGCTGCGAGTGCGACTACATACGGGGATCAGAACGGATTTCAGGGGATTGTTTGCCTTTGGGGCAATGATAGATAATATGCAAGTAGAATAAATAAATTTAATTGCTTGATAATTGAGTACAATTGATTTGATTTATAAAACGCCGGAGGACCATTGATAGTTTATGACGTTCATGATTGCTCTTCTTTCTTGAAGTACACTTGGCAGCTTACTTAAAGTTTGTTGCAAGGAAAGCAGCAACCCAAATCACTCGGCTGAGTGTGTCGCTGTCCGGGCTGAGGTAGGCTCCAGGCAGTTCGGTGGTGCAAACTGGCATGGGCGCGGACTCAGATGACCGGAGCTGGTGGTGGAGTTTGCCGTGAATTCGACCAAGTGGCGGCTGCGGCTCGCGAGTGGCACGAATTTGAGGCAGGTTGATGTGGCCGTACTAATCGCCTTGATAGGCGAAGCAGGAACAGTCGACCTCGTCTCCGTTGTCTGTTTGTTCTGGTTGTCGTTTGGTTGTTGTCTCTCTGTTTGTTTGTTGTCGTCTCCCCGTTCTCTTGTCTGTGCTCTGTTCTCTTGTCTTGTCGTGTGTGTGTGAGCGAAGTCGCAGTATTTATTATTGTGGGTGTGATTGAGGCCGTGGGGGGGAGAGTCACGTGGCTGTGACTTGGACCTATGGTAAGGCGGGAAAGTTTGGAGTGCCCGCGATCGGCTCCCTATTCGTGATGTGCCTTCCGGGGGGGGTGTCACGTGACATTGGCGTGACACTGAGTGTCACGTGACATTGGCGGCAATCAGAGAGAAAGGCGGTGGCACGAATTTGCCCGCGATGGCGGCCCGTTTGTGTTTGCGATTTTACCGGAATTGAGGCATCTGGCATGCAGGTGGCCGAGGAGCGCGGGCGATGCGCCGGCAGTGCGCCTTTGTCGGCGAGATGCATTGACGGGCTTATTTTTGCGAGAGAGGCCCGAAGCGATTCCCAGAAATGTTTCTGGGTGGCTTGTCAGGTAGCGAGCTATGGGGTGAGGGCCCCGCGTGCCGGGTTAGCCCAGCCCTAATGAGGGCTTAAACCCCAGCTGGCGACGCCGAGAAGCGGCGGTCATTGTACTGGGCGGGCGTGGGCCCGTGCGAACGGCGGTTTGCGCGGAAGACGCTGCAAATGCTTTTATTGCCCCTTTGTAGTAGTTTCCGAAGTGTGGAAGCGTGCCGGCATGCACGGAGAGCGACTTGTGAGGGGTTGGTGAAAGTAAGCGCTTAATAGTGGGTGGCCGCGCGGGAAAAAGCTGTTAGGGGCTGCGCCTTGGCGGCGAGATTGGAAATTTGATTGCGAGATTGAACAAAGGTGCCCGCGCGTGATTTTACAAAGTAAGGGAAAATCACGAAAATAAATATTATCTGATTGTTTATTTAACTAATGACTAGTTGTTCAATTGAGCGACAAATTGTAAAATTACTCTGATTTAGTGGGCTTAACTGCGAGAATTTCGGGTCTTAGAATTGAGTGATGTGGAATGAAAAAGTGATGCTTTCCTTCTTCCACGGGAGGGGCGGGGCGCATGTGACCTAACTCGAGGTACTCGCGCGTAAAAATCTGAGTACCTTTCCGTAAGGAGAGAATCTCGGCTGAAATGTTGCTCTAAATTCTGAAATTTGGGAAGGGCTTGCGCTCTAGAGTTGCCCAGCAATTCTGGCGGGCCCTTGAAAGGTGAAAGAACTTGATATCGCCCCTGATGTGTGCGAGTAGTAGTGGCTGCGAAACTGTCTTCGCATAATTTTTCCTCGGCTGTGAGAGGCACCTTGTCAGGTGGGTTTTCTAGCTTCCAAAAGTGTTCGAGTTGGTCTGATAGCATTTGATTAGAAGTAATGAAGTTAGAGATGATGCAGTCGTTGCGGCGGTCTGAATTGTCACGAGAATAGGCGCCGCTAGTAACCCATCCTAATTTAGTTTGTGTGAGTGTAGGGCCGTTATTCTCGATGCGGTGGATACCACCTTCGTTGATTTTGGCGACGATGGAGGCGCCTAACAATAAATCCAGCGGTTTTTCGAGATGAAAATTCGGGTCCGCAAATTTGTATTCGGCGGGTATGTGCCACTTTGAAATGTCTGCTTCGACTGCAGGAAGCGGATGGGAGATGGCTTCTACTACAATGAATTCCTCGGTAGAGCTCCAATCCTTGCAACGGGATTTTAGCTGTATTTTCGCGATCTTCGAAGCGGAAGATGAGGCGCGACAAACACTTTGAATAGTGACTGAAGACATTGTAGGATTGAGTTCAAGAGATTTGAAAAATCTTTCAGAGATCAGGTTGCAATTCGATCCTGAATCGAGGAGAGAAATAGCCGGGTGATAGTAGCCTCGTGCGCTGACAACATTTAAAATAGCAATAGGCAGAATACAGCCGTATGTGGCCGGGGAAGAACAAGCATTTGCGTTCACTTGACGCGGCGCGTGAGAGGAGTCTTCGGGCAACGAGGTATTGTCAGCCCGTTCATGAATTGCATTTTTCCATACCGGGGATTGAGCATCTGATTGCGAATTGAGCGGTGAAGCTGAATGTACGCTAGTACTAGACACGTGGCCTGGGGCGGCCGCCGCGTGATGTATTATGCTCGGAATGTTGGATGGCTGAGGGGCAGAAAATGATTCATGCAGAAGACTGTGATGGGTTTTTCCGCAGTGGAAACATTTTCGGTCGCTACACTTGTGACCAGCGACGTAATTTCGTAAGCAATTGTTACAAAGTTTATTGCTCCTTATGAAGCTTCGCTTCGCGTCGGCGCTCAGGGCGCGGAAACTAGCACATTGATGAAGCATATGCTTTTCGCGACATTTAAGGCAGTTGTCGGAGGGTAGTGGCGTGCGTGCAGGAGCCGGCGCGGTAGCTTGCGCGCGAGGGTTGAGCTGCACGGGAGCGCTGGGGATGGCGGCTTCAGTTATTTGCAAAATTTTGCATCGCCGTTGCAAAAAGTCCCATAAGTCGCGTAAAGTAGGAATACGGTCGGCGGATATTGAATTTTCCCACTGACACATAGTGGCCCTGTCAAGGTGGTTGACGACCTTATGTACAAAGAGCAGTTCACTTAATTCTACGCCTAAGTTAAGATTTGAGAGCGCATTGATGTTAGACTGGCAGTGATCAATAAATGCACTGAGAGATTTAGCGGAGTCGGGCACTAAACGCGGAGGCTTGTCTAGCCCTGATAAATGAGAAAACGCTATCAAGCGTGGATTTGAATAGCGTGAGCAAAGAGTATTCCAGGCGGTCGAGAAGTTGGCACCTGTAAGAGGTATGTTGGCTATTACGCCTTTTGCTTCACCGACTAATGACTGACTGAGATAATAAAATCGGCTAATATCCGCTAGCTGCGGATTGTCAATGACGAGGGCCTGGAAAATGTCACGATATGACAACCACTCGGTGTGGTTACCACTGAAGTTTGGTAGAGGCACTTCAGGGAGGCGTAAAGCGGGAGCTGACTGTGAAGTACAGCTGTGACCTGATGCCGCGGAGGGGCACGGGGAAGACGGTCTGGCCTGTGTTGGTGAAAAGTGAGAGTTGTTGTCAATTTTTACTGTTACTTCGCTCATTAAGTCGTAAAAGTCATTTTCAAATTCAATGTACATAGGTGAGTTGGCGTCTGGATCTTCGACTAACTCGTTTTCGATTTGCCTGAAATCGCTCCAAATTTCCTGCAAGCGCGTTTGATGCGCAAGTAATTTCTGGTATGACTGTTTGTCTGTAATTTCTAAATTTCTAATGATTTCTTCCCGGGCTCTAAATCGGTTGAGAATGGCATCTCGAGCCGCGAGATTTTTGCGTAAAGTATTGTTTGGCGACATTTTGAAATTTTGCAAGAAATTATTGAGTGCCGGCGTTGGGGAATGCTAATTTGAAAATTGGAATTATTAATGACTTGCAAATCGCGATACGTGGGGGGACACACACTCAGCCGTTGATTTGGGCTGATGCTGACCTGTACAAACATGCACACTTAACAATACAATAACAATAGAAAACACTGAGCGTAAATAGGCACTGAATGAAGCTAATAACACTGAATAACACAAAAATTGACAAAAAAAACTGAATGATACATAGAAGCTGAGAAAAACACTGAATGATAGAATAGCTAATAAAATCACTGAATTGTGCAATTGTTGCTAGAAACACTGCACACAAGAATGCAATGATAAGTAAATGTGCTGAATAATGCAATAGTAAATGGAAACACTGAATAATGCAATGGCACGTAAAAAACACTGAATAGTGCAGTAATAAATAGAAACACAGAATATTGCAGTGATAAGCAAAAACTGAATAGTGCAATAGTATATTAAACACTGAATAATGTACTGGCAAGTAAAACACAATAGTGCAATATTAAATGCAAACACTGAATAATGCACTGGCAAGTAAAATACTGGATAGTACAATAGAGAATAGAAACACTGAATAAGTAACGAAGCACTGGCTAAAGCTTGATTACATTTAACGATTGTATGTTTTAGATTTTAACACTTTTCACGACACTGTTGAAGAGTCAAATTAAATTGATTGAAAATAGTTTTGAGTTTCATTCCCTTTAGAAACAATTCCTGAATCCCGTCTGATATATTAGTTGAGTAAGTGGCTGTATTGCAATAAAAATGGCACTGGCTTGATCCGGTCCGGAGATTGACCACTATATGTAGCAGATGCAGCCGGGAGTTGCCGTGCTGCGAGTGCGACTACATACGGGGATCAGAACGGGTTTCAGGGGATTGTTTGCCTTTGGGGCAATGATAGATAATATGCAAGTAGAATAAATAAATTTAATTGCTTGATAATTGAGTACAATTGATTTGATTTATAAAACGCCGGAGGACCATTGATAGTTTATGACGTTCATGATTGCTCTTCTTTCTTGAAGTACACTTGGCAGCTTACTTAAAGTTTGTTGCAAGGAAAGCAGCAACCCAAATCACTCGGCTGAGTGTGTCGCTGTCCGGGCTGAGGTAGGCTCCAGGCAGTTCGGTGGTGCAAACTGGCATGGGCGCGGACTCAGATGACCGGAGCTGGTGGTGGAGTTTGCCGTGAATTCGACCAAGTGGCGGCTGCGGCTCGCGAGTGGCACGAATTTGAGGCAGGTTGATGTGGCCGTACTAATCGCCTTGATAGGCGAAGCAGGAACAGTCGACCTCGTCTCCGTTGTCTGTTTGTTCTGGTTGTCGTTTGGTTGTTGTCTCTCTGTTTGTTTGTTGTCGTCTCCCCGTTCTCTTGTCTGTGCTCTGTTCTCTTGTCTTGTCGTGTGTGTGTGAGCGAAGTCGCAGTATTTATTATTGTGGGTGTGATTGAGGCCGTGGGGGGGAGAGTCACGTGGCTGTGACTTGGACCTATGGTAAGGCGGGAAAGTTTGGAGTGCCCGCGATCGGCTCCCTATTCGTGATGTGCCTTCCGGGGGGGGTGTCACGTGACATTGGCGTGACACTGAGTGTCACGTGACATTGGCGGCAATCAGAGAGAAAGGCGGTGGCACGAATTTGCCCGCGATGGCGGCCCGTTTGTGTTTGCGATTTTACCGGAATTGAGGCATCTGGCATGCAGGTGGCCGAGGAGCGCGGGCGATGCGCCGGCAGTGCGCCTTTGTCGGCGAGATGCATTGACGGGCTTATTTTTGCGAGAGAGGCCCGAAGCGATTCCCAGAAATGTTTCTGGGTGGCTTGTCAGGTAGCGAGCTATGGGGTGAGGGCCCCGCGTGCCGGGTTAGCCCAGCCCTAATGAGGGCTTAAACCCCAGCTGGCGACGCCGAGAAGCGGCGGTCATTGTACTGGGCGGGCGTGGGCCCGTGCGAACGGCGGTTTGCGCGGAAGACGCTGCAAATGCTTTTATTGCCCCTTTGTAGTAGTTTCCGAAGTGTGGAAGCGTGCCGGCATGCACGGAGAGCGACTTGTGAGGGGTTGGTGAAAGTAAGCGCTTAATAGTGGGTGGCCGCGCGGGAAAAAGCTGTTAGGGGCTGCGCCTTGGCGGCGAGATTGGAAATTTGATTGCGAGATTGAACAGCCATCTTCATCTTTCGAAATGACATTCTTGTTGCTCTAGATCAGAAAGAAATTCCCATCGGCCTATTTCTAGATTTATCAAAAGCATTTGACATTATTGATCATCACATACCGTTATCCAAACTTGAAACTTCGGGAATGAGAGGCATTGCACATCAACGGGTTAAATCTTACCTTTCGAATCGTTGACAAGTAGTCACAATCAAGCATGTTAGAGATAAAAAGATTTCAAGACATTTTTCCCAACCTAGAATGATAAATTATGGAGTGCCCAAGGATCAATCCTAGGCCCTATACCAGGCTGTTTCAACTCAGCTGCCCGCGGGCGAACACGCAGGCATCCACGAGCCACCACGGGCACTGGTGAAGACCGATGAGCACAGACTGCTGTCAACAATCGTTGCCGGCGCCTGGCGAAATATAAACTCTGCGGGCGCGAGTTGGCCTTGGCCTTTGGCGACAATTCGTCGTTGATAGCCGAAGCACGGAGCGATTAGGTTGGGGAGCGGAGGGCACACCAGGGCTCATACTCAGAAAGAAGACTTTAAGTTTATCAGGAAACGTACAATTCGATTCTACATAACAACCATGTTTTATGAAATTAATTTTAGACATCTTTTTCTTAAAGCAAGTGAAGTAATATCTGATGTCAGTCATTGGGCTGTTGCGATAAATACAACGCACGTCAATGTATTGTTCTGAAGTTGGGTTGTTTCATTGTTTTTTATTATTTTCATTGCAGAGAAAAATTGGTCACAATATGTTGACCCAAATAAATATATAATCTTCGCTGCACTTTATGAAGCTTGGGCAAGACTTCCACATTTAAATTCTGACATCATCGCGACCAATTATTAAAATGTCTGTCCTTTAGAAGTAAGGAGTTCTGCAAATCTGTTATCTCCAACTGTACCGACGACGGTGAGACAGGAAAAGGGGTTGTGGCTTCCTCTGCCAGCCATCGCACTACTCACATTGCTTCCACGAAAAGCAAAGCGATAGTGATAAGAGCGCTGTCCCCTCCACAACCTCCTCCTCGGCTGGCCCGTGTCCGCGAGAGGCCGAGTTGGAACAGCCTGCCCTATACTATTTCTCTTATACTGTAACGTATTGTACTGCTACACAGAACGACCGGCGGTGCACGCCGCGTCATAGGGGATTAGAAGGGAGGCATGCAGGATGCCAGAACAAAGAGGCAACTGGCAGAAGCGGAGACACGCCGAGGTATTTTGGGAATTTCTAAGAATCTAGGGAAAGGGATGCCCAAAATGGAGACAGCGCATTTTTGCCGCGTAGTACCGCGTGCAAATTTCTTAGAATCCATGGAAATGGATGTCCAAAATGCCTGGCAACATGACAAGAGCGCGGCAATAAGGCCGCGTGCAAAACCACGGTGACGTTTCAGGTCACGTGGTTGAGAGCTATACAAGCGCGAACGCAGAGCGCGGGGGCGGGTTTCGAGCTGAATGGGAACCTCGTACGAACTCACAAAACTTGCGCCCAGGGCTGTGCGGAGACGAGCTAGGCTCGTACGGCAACCCATGTGTTGGGACGCCGTGGTGGAACACTGCTTCCACGGATGAGTGAGGTCTCCGGAGCTGTGTGCGTAGGCTCGCTGAGGAGTGGCGCGGGCCACTAGTCAGACATTGCATTGTTAAGGATCTCTCCTGCGATCGGGGGAGTAAAAGTCTATCAGAGCTAGGACCAACGTTTCATTAATTACTTGTACATGTTGTGAGTATATGTATGAAGCTCGTGTCTGTGATTACTGTGTATTACCACGACGTCACAATACATCAACGGCATGCCCCTGACCCTACCAAAGAGCAAAATGGTCCTATTTCTAGACGACACAAACATTGTAATTAAAGCAAATTCCCAACAAACTTTACAAAAGAAACAGAAACAGTTCCAGAGGCACTTGTAAAATGATTCCACGAAAATAAATTCATCATAAACGCAAGTAAAACTGTCTCCCTAAACTTTCGGAATCCACTCTCCAAGGAAAAGCCTCCAACACAATTGATGATAAAACATATACCTGTAAAAATAGCCCAAAAAACAACTTTCTTTGGATTGACTATTCAAAATGATATAAAATGGAACCCTCAAATCACAGATCTAAAGAACAAGCTTACCAATTCATACTATGCCGTCTACATCATTTAGTCAAAATTCTAACTTAGATACACTACGAACAGTGTACTTTACAAATGTTCATTCGCACCTACAATACGGACTCATATTCTGGGGAAATTCCCCAGAAAGTTTTCACACTTTTCACAGTATCATCCAGAAAAGAATATTGAGAACAATGACGAACACTCATAAACATGATTTCAGCAAACCACTTTTCAAAAACTTACCAATTCTACCACTCCCATGCATATACATATTTGAAATATTAATTTCCACAAGGAAAACGCTTATGTTAAACAAGAATTCTGTTAATCTAAACACAGAAATTCATAACTATGATACTAGACAAAAAAGAAATTTGCATATCCCAGACTGTGAAACTTCGCTCTTTCAAAAAAGTAACTTTTTTGAAGGCATTACACAATATAACAAACTCCCTAGTGAATTTAAAAGCTTAAACTCAATACACACATACATTCTATACATTCTACAGTACAAAAAATACATACATCATAAACACATATCTACATCAATACAAACTAGTACTAAGAATTTTTGCATATTCTGTTGCATGATTTGAACCCCCAAAGCTGATTGTTGGACATAAAAGATGGACAGCTCAGGAACCAATCTCATGAAGTATTTTTTTTCTTTTTTTATATATTTTTGTTTTTAACTTTAGTCTTACACTATCATTTATAAAACTAATGTGTATTTAGTAAGAAAATTGAATTGAATTTTATTTTCTGGACAGTATTTCATATTTAGAAATACTTGTATTGTACATTGTATGATTATGTACATGTCCTGACTTGTCATACATGGCTTATCCTGTATTTATGTGACAAATATATTATTATTATTATTATTATTATTATTATTATTATTATTATTATTATTATTATTATTATTATAAGCAAATGCAGCATTCACTTGTTCATAAATTAAGTTATCCCACTACTTGCAAAATACGTAGGATACCAGCCGTAGAATTCACTCGGTGTTTCTCCACGTCAGTCTGCAATTAGTATTGTATGGTTTTACATTTCGGTTTGTGCATATTTGAGTTTTGAGGATGCCAATGTTCAATTTAATACAACTATCGGAAATATTGTGACGACGGAACTGCTGTTGACTGGGTAGTGAAACTAAACCTTGTTCCGACGGAAATGCAGAAATTCTGTGCGCGATACTCGCTGCTCGAACAGAAAATTATTCTTTTAGAATATTTTCATGCCAGAAAACAAATATGGGAAGTCATGGAGGGTAACAATTCATAGCGATCTCCACGCAAAAAAAAACTATTTTTTTATTGCGGGCCTTACTGTACGCAATAAAATAATGTGAGTGGCAGTGAACCACTTCCTTCACTTCGTAGAGCCTGTAACTTTGACCCATACAAACATTGTTGAATTGTGTACTACTTCTGAAATGAATTCACGTAAATCCGTCTTATTTCCTTAACTTCATGAATTTCCATCCCTATGTGCTTTGTCACCCTTTCGCTTGTTAGGTAGGTTTAGTAGAGGGGGAGTTTTAGAACAAGTGAACATCATGCTCGGCTCATCACCAGAAGATCGCAAGAATCTCCTTAGTTTTTTTCTAGATTCATGCTATAAAAGGACATGTGTTCTTTTCTGTTTAAAAGTAAAATTTCACTAAAACGTTTTCATGATTTGCTGTCCCAATTCGCAGCTTTCTCACTTCTTCCCTCTGAAAACGTGCCGAATGGAATAAGATCAAACATTCAAACAAACAAATAAAATAACATTCAAACAGAATAAGATCAACTAAGAAGATTGAAGAAATTATCATGCCCTTAACACTAGAACTGTTGCCGTCCATTAATCTGGGAGAAATGCTTGATAATCATACCATACGGTTGGCAGTTTACCAGTGGCGGCTCGTGGTCATACTATGAGGGTGTGCAACGCCTCTCTTCTCTCTCCCTTCCTCCCACCCTCTCTCTCTCTCTCTCTCACTCACTCACACACTGCCCATACATACAGGCATACACATATATTCATTAACAGAAATAATGACAATTAGAAACAAGGCATCTTATGAAGTCTGATAACATGTTGAATAGTTCCTTTTATCACCCACGACGATTGACCGCATTTCTTTTCACAACATGCGTTTAGACTTCGCTCGGCAAGGACCCCTCCGAAATATTTACTACTTGCGTCGTATTACCGCATGATTCGGCACTTCCAGAACGTTTTTCAAAGGCTGTCAAGAAACACATTGATTCGAAACTTTTGTACTCGCACTTTTGCTATGGAGTATTTCCCATAAACTCGCTGTACAAATTTAAGGTTAAAAGTACAAGTTTCTATACCCATTACTCAAAAAATCTGGATAGTTTGCCGTCTACACTGACTGACAAGCAATTTTTCTGTGACTTTTTCATTGATGTTACTTGTATTTTAATATTTTCGACGCTATTCATTGTCAGTTGCACAAACACACTTCACAGAAAAACGAACACTCTAACTTCGATTTTTCAAAACGCATTAAAAAGTAGCATCCTACCTACGTTTACACAATACATTTTGATTTTTACTTGCTTAGGAATGGATTTGTAATTGCAACTCGCTTTAAAATGTGCAAATAACATTCGATTTAACACAAAACCTATGAATTCAACACTGCACAACAATGCGTTTGCGTTTCGCGCGCTACCGAAGAATTGCTTTGGAAGGGGTGAGAGATCATTTTAGTGGAGAGATATCTCACACTTTCTTCCATCAATGCCGCACTTACTTTTCTTAAAATCTTGTGCTAGCCGAGTGTTATATCTTCACGACATGTTAAGGCACTTCCAGAGGTCGCGCCTGCGCAGTAATATCCGCACGGTCCGGGGTGTGCTCTAACCACCCACAAGCTACCATGTTCCCCCTCTTTCCCCTCCGGCCCCGCGGGAGCCACGGACTCCGTCTGCTTGCTCGCATTTCCCGAGTGTGCTCTAGCCTGCTGTCACGAAAGGCATTGGCCGCGGACTGTCAATCGCAGCTTCCGAACGGCGCGTGTTTTGAAATACCATGTTTCGCAAACGCTGAGAGGAGTTGTATTCCCCTCATGTTAAGAAGTGTTCAAGAAACATTGTACCGCATTTATTTGGGTGTGCACATGCGAACGTGCGAATACCCACGAGCCGACACTGCAGTTTACGGCACGAGACTAACGATGTAAAAGAGATTCGTTACGTAAAAGCCATACCCTGAATTTCAGAGCCAAAAATAATTTTATAGACAATCGAGAAGGCAAGCAACATACGTTTGTTTAGTAACAGCAAGAACCTGCTGAACGACTAATTACAGATTTCTGTTTCACCATATGGGAAGAGTCAAAACATTTACTAGATATAAGTATATACATATATGACCTACAGTAATATACACTCAACAAATATTTTATCTCCAACCTATCGAGCTGTAGTTTACGTCACTTTCCGGTTCTTAGAAAATCTAAAGATAACTCTGAACAAAATTAGTAATCGGTCTGTTGAATCTATTGTTGCATGTGGAGATTTTAACTTTAATTTTTTGATGAATCTTGCGAAAAGAGCAATTCCTCAATTTTATACTTACTTTCACTTTAGATATTACGGTAAATTTAGACATAGGCCCACAGTTGAGTTAAAGAAAGCAATAGACCAAATCATAATTAACCAAACTTTAATTAACACTAGATATGAAATAATAACGAATGAGTTATGTTACCAAGACCATGATGCACATATTCTTACAATTATCAACAACTTGAAAATTTACGCATTAAAAAATTCACATATGTGTAGGATATTCTGAATGGCTGAGCCGCAATAAGCACTCAAAAATTGGTTTGAAAAAATAATTTCTATGCAAAAATGTCCATTGCAGAAACATATTAACACTCCAGAAACATGTAAATTGTTTATTTACAAAAGAAATTAATATATTTGTTCATAAAGAGAAATAATTCAGAAATAAAGAAACAACAGTCGAATTGTGTAAATTGGATGCTTTTTTTATTCTGTGTTAATTTTTAATTAATAAAAAAACACGTGTCGCACTAGCCAAACTGCTTGATGTGCTCACCCAATACGATGTTTGCAAAGCTAATTCGTTTCCAGGGACACACTGACAGTGTGGCACGTGCTGGGCTATAGTGGTATTGGACAAAAGTAGTTTAGGGCACTGGGCACTGGTGGTAGTGACAGCTATAGCTGTCCGATATTACACGACCTTCCCCTACAGTAGAGAGTTTTTGCTCGGCAAAGTGTACCGCAAACAACTGCAATCTTGATCTTCTGCCCATTCGCAGATGCACAAAAGCATGATGGAAAGAGACTCTTTTACCACGCACAAAAGTGATGTGAAACTGGAACGGTGCATGTACAGAAGACCGGTAGTGCTATCCATTGCTGTAATGCTTCACCGCACGGTGGAAAGACCGCCGAGTGGTGGACGCTAGCGGCTAAACCGATCAGCCGATTTTCTCCAAAATTGATATTCCCCAATCGATCTAGGTGATTTCGCGGCCCCTTGAATTTTAAACCAATATTTCAAGTTTTTAGGGGGAGTACTTTACAAGAAGCCCCAGGGACACTTTCAAAATTTTAAAAAATGGCTCCATCGTTTTTTATTCAATTTTGTTGTGGGATAGTGTGAAAAACGTTTAAGAGAATGGTGCAGGTCTCATGATCGTTGAAAACCCTAATTTTTCGAAAATTGCAAAAATTCGAAATTTTTCGGCTTCTTTTTACAACTACAATTATGAAGACAGAGATTTTTCCCTTAATGAAATCTGTTCCATAAATTAGATTTTGAAAGGTCTGGTACAATTTTTCGAAAATTTGAATACTTTTCGCGAAATTTTGCGTGAAATTACGGACGAGAAAAATATGTGCTGTTTTATCACCACTAGTTACTACTGAATCCTTGTTATTGCTGAAAATATTAAAATCATACAATATTTAATAATTGTTATTTTATAATTAACAATTATTAAATTTCTTTTTTGTTTTTGTTTTCTTCTCCCAGATTTGTCTAATGAACTGGGTGTTAGTACACAAACAAATCGCCACATTATTTGACTTCAAACATTCCTTAATACTCCCAGATTCAGTACAATAACTTTTTGTTACAATAATTGCATGTGCTATACAGTATCCTTGTCTCAGATGTTTTAAAATGATTCATTACCTTTCTTTCAATTTTGATACAGCTAGTCATTTCATTGTACAGGTTTTGAATTGCTGTTATTAATAGTATATTTATGTTTTGACACCTGAGAACTTCCCATAATTTTTCCAATGGAACACTGTCATAGGTGTTTATGTAATCTACAAAGAACATATGTGTCTCTAAATTATGTACTGGTCTCTTATCTATTATTTGAAGAAGGCAAAATATTCCATTAATGCAAAATCTTCCTGCTTGAAAACCATTTTGTTCTTCAACATCCTTGATTGTGTTTTCCAATCTGGTCATTATAATTTTTTCATATATTCTAGAAACATAATTTGTCACACTAATTGGTCTATAATTTGTATATTCTGTATGATCTCCTTTTTATGTATATTTATAACATATGTTTTCTTCCATTCTGTAGGAACATCTCCACCTCTTATCATATAGTTGAAAATAAAAGCTAATTTCTTGAATAATACATCTGAGATACTTTTTATTAATTATATTGGTATACCATCTGCTCCAGCAGATCTTCCATTTCTCATTAATCTTACAGCTTCTTGGACATCTTTTTTACTTTATGTATTTGGTGTTATTGGGTCGGTAGTCTGACTTTGCTAGCCAGCTACCGGTGTCCACCTTGCTTGGGTCTAGTTAAATTCCCATGCTTGGAGGTAAGAGCAACATAAGGCGAACATGACATATTCTCTTCACCGTAACTAGCAAGATCCGCCTGCTTGAGCTTTTCTACATCACACAGCTACAGAAACTGGGATGATTTTAAAGGAAAGCTACAACTATATTTTTGCCTCGACCAGGAATTGAACCCAGGGACCACAGCATGGGAAGGTAGTATGCTGCCCATGAGCCATCCCAGAGGCTACTTCTTTTTTATTGATTTCATTTATCTTTTCATCACTATCTACATTAGTTTGAGTTATATTCAAGAATTCCGTCCGAGCATCTCTGAACATATTTTCATAATATTCTTTCCATTCTTTAGCCTAATTTATAATTTATTTATTTTTCGTTCCAGTTGACTGCATGGTTTTGAGTGTTTTCTATGCTTCTATTGATCAATAAGTGCCTAAGCACTTTTCTATCTTTTCACCCTGGTTTTTCAATCCATCATTTTTAACTTTTGTTACTCTTCTTTTTACCTCTCTGTTTACTTTCATGTAATGTTTTTTATCATATTGTTGTTTCGTTGAAAGCCATTTGAGATTGAGTTTCTTACTACTATCTACTAGTTTTTTAATATCTTCATTTCACCAGGTCATTGATATCACCCTCCATTTTTTTTTTCTCCTTAGATTTCATTTGCCACTTCATGGATTTTTTTTATTTCATTATACATATTGAAAGCGGAAAAAATGGAAATTTAATTTAATTTTATTGAAAGTTGTATTTTAAAAATAAATTTAACGCAATTATTTCCTAATTTTTTAGAATTATATTTTTTTGTATCAATTTGCAGCATGTTTTCATCCATTGTCAAAGCATCTTTGTTGTCACTGGAGAATGGAAAATACAATACTACTTTCAGCAAGTTCTCCTCCTTGATATACTCTGATATCTTCAAATTTTAATATAGTGGAGATTTTGCAAATGGTATAAACAATAATTGACTTCAACTGTCTGGTAGTTTGCGTCCAAGTAAACTTGTGTCTGTTTTATGTTTATAAAACCCTTTTACAATACAAAGATGATATTCTTCCAGTGCCTGACTTCGACTTACATGCATGATAGGCTGTCAAATATTTTGGCGCCCCTTTTTTAATTTGCTTTTTTGGCATAAAAGTTATTTATAATATTTTTAATTAAAAAAATATACAATATTTGCAAACGATGCAAATATCAATATTTGGTTATATATTTGCATTTTTATAACATAATTTTTTGTCAGTAAACTAAAAATATAAGATGATTATAAAATAATTTCTGTATTTGAGTATTATATACATTTTGTTACAAAAAATTTGGATATTAAATTCAAAATAACTTTTAAGTGAACATAAAAAATATGCATTGTCATACGGAATCTCATTTTCTCGCTTTAGTCTCGGCAAATTTCTTAACAGTGTCTTCAAACTCTAGGCATCTCAAAATGTCACTTTCTATGAATAACAGAGATAATACATTCAATGCGTCTTGTTTAAGACTCAATCTCAGATAATTTTTTACTCTCTTCAAAGGAAAGAAAGATCGTTTGCCACTTGAATTAGTCACAGACATAATTAAATAGTCTTAAAATAAGCTCGTCATTTGGAAATAAATCTTGTATCGACAATTTCCTTAATAAAGAATACCCTCCGAATTATCATTTTCTAAAACCTTTTTTCTCAAATGCAGCCCTTTATATCCATATCAAACAAGATGGCGAGCCACAAATGGATCAAATTTGGATATCGACTCAATGCAGCCTATGAAATGTTCATTTTGTAACCAATAATCTTGTTGTTACCAAAGTTAAAGAAAATCCTCTCGATGCCAAATATTTTAACAAGTTCTACAATTCTTTTCAAGACATTTCTCTAATATTCCATTTTATTTTTGGGCTGTTTCACAAGCTCTGAATACACTTTCTCTAAAACTACAGACCTACATACAAATTTTCTTATGCAATCTTGATTTTCTGAACTGTTATCATGTTGAGAAATGCTGTTGCTATTGTTCCATCGTTAAGTTCTGTTGTTTTGTAGTGAGCAAAGTAGTTCCACCATATAACTCGCAAGAAGCACAAAAGACATGTCCTATAAATGCCGAATACACTAACCATAACATTTTAACAACTTCACCATTTGCCACTGTTGTTGAGAAATATGATTTTCATAAATATTGACTTTGATCTGTATAATGCCTTTTAGTGGTAGAAAAATCGATGTCATGATTTTGCTTAAATTCATCTTTGGCCACCATTTCTCTAAAACCATCATCCACTGATCTGGGTCATTGGGAACTATAATTAATTAACACTTTCTTTCGATACAAATATGGTAAGAAATATTTCTATAAAAACATCCAAAAGTTGCCTTATGAAATTTTGCATCCACTGAAATTTGTCCACCCTCCAAAAAGGTGCACCTACTCAGCCTGTTCAGTTATGTAGCACTGTATTCTTCACCTAATTCTATCAATCTGTGCTCATTATCATGTGTGACTGGTTCTCCATATCTTCCAATTATATTGCTATTTTAATTTATTCCAGTTCAACCATTCAGATCTCCTAATATAATTATTTCTTTTCTATTTCCAATCTCTTCTAAAACAGCAATCAATTGTTGAGAAAATTCTAATTTTTCTGTTACCTTTTTATCATCTGTCAGAACGTATGTACCAATTTTTACAACATTGTATCATTTCAATTTTAATTCCACCATAATCAATCTCTCATTTTTCTAATTTCATTTTTAATGCTGTTTGACCAGTTTTTACCTATCAGTATTGATATGCTGGCCTTTTCTCTTTCTTTCTTATTAACTCTGCTGAATACATTAATATAATTTTCCATTTTTTCACATCCCTTTCCCTTCTATTTTGTCTCTGTTAAAACAATAATATCTAATTTAAATCTCTGTATCTCTTCAAGTACTTTTTGTTTCATGGGTAGACCTTGAATATTCCAGTTTCCAAAAATCATTTTCTTTTTCCTTTGCTGAAGTCATCATCTGTTAGGATTATTCCGAGGCAAATTACTAGGAATTTTTGCAATGACTGTGATAACACAGGGTTTCACAAAGAAGGTGGGACAGGCCCAATGCTTAAACCCATAACCTGGAGGGCCAGGGAATTTTTCTTCAGACATTCCATGCCCTAGGAAGGTTGCCTTCTCTACGACTAAAGAGACCCTCCTCCCCTAAGTGCGAAGGAGAAACAAAGTAGGATAGCAGATAATGGTAGAGAAGTAAAGAGATAAAGTCAGAGGAAAGAGAAGAATAGAAAATGAATGACTCCCTAGCCCTCAAAACCTAATAGCCTCAGGGTCAAAAACACAAGAGATCTAGAGTCATAAAATAGGATAATAGAGAGCAGTGGGGCACAAGTAAGTGGAAGCAAAAGCCCCACTAAAGACCTTCCTCCTTTTCCGAGCTTGGGACCAGCAATGTCCATCATCTGTCCCAGAAAATACTCAAGGAAACCAGTGGTTAATATGTACTGGGTACATTGATATTGAAGATTTTGAGTATGTTGACATTTGATAATTCCTTAATGTAAATAACGGAAAAATATTAGTAATCTCATTGTCACAGAAAAACTTCACGGGATAAAGGACATGGTTTTCATTTTTTAATTCAGTATAGAATAACTTTTGAAGACCACTCAATAAAGTTCTTTGGGCAAAATAATGTTTCATTTTGTAGACCTGTGAAATAGGAGCAAGTAACTAGTGTTTTGTTCACTGAAACCATGTATGTCAAAACAACAGTCAAACCATGTAATGTAGATGAGAAGTAAGAATGATAATCATAATTACTTCATATAAAGGTGAAAGTCTTATGTATAATGACATTTCCTCTACTAATTTATATATTCCCTTTGAGTTTTTCTAAGCAATATGTCTTAATGAGACAGTATCAGTTACCCCTTTCCAGAGATATGTCATACTTATCATAAGTAAACTTATTATAATGAAAATATGAACATTAATTAATACTGAAGTCACACACAGTTTTCAAAGTCACATTCATTCTCAACACTATCCATATCCACAGTTTAATAGAGTTGTAAAAAGTAATACACATAATGAATCTCCATATTTTTATTCAAACAAAGTTTCCAAATGGTCACTGTAAATAAAATATGCATATTAACCCTTACATTACAAACATTTCATACATTATAGATACATAACTTTTTGTATCTTTTTCTGTAGTTTCAAGACCCATTTGAATTGCCATGTTTGACCAAATGAGATTCACAAGAATTGAGAGTAGAATAAGAAAAATAGTAGTACATAAATATGAAATGTGTAAAGTTCAGGAGTTGATGGGTAAATGTTCATTAGGGAGTGAACATAATATAGGAATGATGAAGAAAATTCAAAAGCGTATACAGAAAAAATGAAGGACCAACAATATATATTATTTCTAGGCACAGTAGAAAAATGTAGACAAGTAAATAATTAGGAGGAAGGACCACAAACAATATTAGGAGCAGAACAAAACAATAAGAATGTTCAAAACAGTGAATAAAGTTGGGAGTAAATAATAAATAAATTGAAATGTTATTTGGGATTCAAGAATAGTAATATGCTTTTAGAGAATAGATTTGCCTGCCTGCAGGTAGAATACTATGGTTAGAAATCCTTGTATCACATTACATATTGTCCTGGCATCCCTGTACTTCAAGGCTTAGTATTTTCATTTAGGCAAGCGACACCCATCAATCAATAAATAATATTGCTTGGTGAAATCTAGTTTTATTTTGTTTTGTAATTTTTATTTCACCATAGTAGCCACAGAATTTTTGGATTACTTTCTTTACACAGCATTTGCTTAAGAGAACTGTTACCAATGTTATGCAACCATTCAATGAAACAACAGTCAATTCAACTATATTTAAAATTTATTCTATATAATATATTCTCATTGAATAATTACTCATAATGATAATTGCCATAATCCAAGTCCACCTGAAATATCCTTGTATTAATAAACCCAAAAATTATAAATATCTAAGCCTGATTAACTTCAAAGGCACAAATCTTATCACCTAAATTATAGAATTGTGATTACATTATGTCACATCTGTAATGTAACAAGACAGAACACAGAAATGGTCCATAGAATTGTGTGGACATCACAAGATGTTAACAGAGACACAATGAGAGCATTTACTATCATTGACATTCTAAGAATTCGAGTTGATCACTCACCCTCCCTCTGAAAGGTCTAAAACGAAACATAACATCTATTATGTTTTCACTATGAAGAAACCCAAGAACATGCAGATGTGAAAGGAAGCATTATGAATTATCTTTATTATACATAAGTTTTATGGTTGGTTTTTGGAGAAAAAGACATTTAATGTCATTCCAATGGCAATTAGGAATTCATTGTTAAAAAGGTTTATAATTGAAGAAAAGGTATTACTATCGTAACTACAAAAGTTTCATTATTTCCTCATATATTAGAAGAAAAACAATGGAGTGAGAGGGCAAGAGAAAAAACATAATGACTCATATAAAATCCTGAATCACAAAGTATTTCTTGTGAAGTTGAATCTAGGATCATTTTTGTTCCTTTCATTCATTTGAAATTCTGTTCAAATTTTCAAAAACATTTGCAAAAACCTCATCATATTAAAAGGACATCTTAAAATACTGATTGTGTAATTAGAACCACATCAGATTTCTCAGGATTGTTTTTTTTATTACATGAAGGTACTGACCTTTCTCAAGAAGAATTGTAGATACAGAATACATAATTATCATTGTTTTGTTTTTTTCAATTTCTGCATTGAAACAGTAAATTAACTGGCTTTAATTCAAGTAATCTTCTCCAAATATTTATTATAACTTTCTCTAATGGATGGTTAAAAAATAAAACTTTTACAGAAAGAACATTACTTTAAAAAAGACCAAATAAAGGATTAGTGAAAAATTATAGTTTTATTCACCATATAAACTCTGTTGGTCTTGATGGAAGCTCGTTCTCTTTGGTTTCTTGAATTTGTAGTCTGGACCAACAGACAAGATTGCATAATAAAGTAATCAGTAATTTAGTCCACATGTACATAGCAAATGAGCAGCTTCACAAGTAGGTGCAAGGCTTAGGATGCTACATCTACACAGTGACCCCCAATATTTTTTAAAATTCTTTTTCACTATCTAAAATGTCCCTCTAATACACAGTTTTATCAAAAGACAGCCAGTACTCTTCAGCAGACATGAAAACACTGAATAAGTATAATATGGAAAATTATATTTGTATGTTGGTATATATTATACCACTAATTTTTGTTCAGTCGCATCTTTTATACATGGCGAAAGAAACATTTACAAATATCATAGAATACTGATTGTTCTCATAGTGGAGGACTGTGCTTAGGAAGATCATGGGTGCTTTGGATGGAGACAAACTCCAATAAAGTTGTGAAGCCCCAAAGTATTGTGACATTTATGACACCTCAGTATTGTTCAATCTGAAATCAGACTGTCTGCAAATTGAATGGACTCTTAAAACAGTTCATATATAGTTAGTGGCTGTAGTAAAGCATCTGTACAAAACCTTGTTTTTTACATATGAAAGATACTCCAACAGTTCCATCAACTGCAACATTATATCTACTTAGAGAGCCTTATTTTTTGATGCAATGGAAATATTGGTGGAGGCACCTTCTGGTGAAGCATCATGAAATAAGTCACTCATGAATTGCTGACAGGTTTAATACTACAAATTATTTGTAGTTAATATGCAAAGTTTTCAAGACCAGACCCTGTGTTAGCATATTCTTTATTTGAATCTATCTCAACTCGTGTAATATCGTGTGTATTTTCTCAGTACAACACCAGGATATTTTAAAGTTTCCAGCCTTCAGTGTTTTTTACTGAGAGTACTGAAATATTATAAAAATACATAATTTGTGTTAAAGTAATCATTATATTTGATAATATAAAAAAAACAGTTTTAGAGTGAGTTTGTTGTTGGCAAGAGAGCATTTCCTACAGGTTA
Organism: Teleogryllus occipitalis; assembly: GCA_011170035.1. Lineage (NCBI taxonomy): Eukaryota > Metazoa > Arthropoda > Insecta > Orthoptera > Gryllidae > Teleogryllus > Teleogryllus occipitalis. The sequence continues at coordinate 59,231 of BLKR01002253.1, forward strand.
AAAATCCACACATTAATGAAAAACAAAAGAATAATTAAAGAAAAATCTGAATAAAAAGATAATTTGTGTGAAAAATCAAGTGTGAAAAATGAATTAACAAGTTATGGTTCTTAATTAATGTTGGTATTATTCTAGTATGTGTTTGGACTATTTGATGAATTTTATTTTAAATTTTCATTAAATTAATCAAATAAAGTATTATTTTGAGATAGTAGATTTTAGTTTTATTTTGAGATAGATAACTTTATTTGGATAATAATACAAATAATAAGTTATTAAACACAAAGATAAATGTTTTAAATTAATAATAAATAGCATTTGAAAGAACAAAAAGATGAAATTAATAGAAGAATTTAGTAATGAAATTAATTAATTTAAAAAGATTCCAAGGTGTCCAAGAAAAGATGTTTCAGAGGTAATCCTCATGAAAAAAGGCCCTTATATTTTATTATTTATTTTATTAATAGTATTATTTTATCTTCATTAACTTCTCTCACTTTAATTCATTATTATAATATTAAAGTAATCATAATGAAATTAACCTATTTTTTATGACTTTTCAAAATCAATTTGACCTGTTTTACAACATAATATGAATGTGACATGGCAGGGTCTTCATGATAATAAATTAGACATGGATTTGAACTGGTACAGTTGTGGGCAGAGCACATTTTGACACTCCCTCCTATCATCATGTATGTGAGGACATCAAGATTGTAAGACATTGAATAATAACTGTTCACTTACAACAAAAGAGAATGAAAATTTCAATTAAATGGGAACCCAACCTACAGCACTATTACTGAATTGTAATATTTGTCATCTTGGACTCGGACTTGTTTTACCTACATTACCCCAGCTCCATGTAAAACAGAATTATAGTTCACTGTCCCTCCACTGACCTTGGGTTCAAGAATGAGCATTTCATTTGGAAATTTTCAGATCATGTTTTGCATTCAACTATTAGAGTTTCAAATTTAGTTAAAATCATTGATAAAAAATATATAATATACCGTTCAAACATTCAGCAACATATGATCAGAGTTTTAGGAGTTAAAGTCTAATAATAAGTGGGAATTTACCATTTGACTTGTGAAATGGAAAAACTTCTTATGTATATGGTTTCTGGGCTAGGATCTTCTGCAATACATACGTTTTACAATATATGATTGGAGAAAATCAGAATAACAAATTCTTAACATGATGTAACTCAAATATTTCATTGACTGTAAATTAAAAGATATATTTTTTAGAAGTTAGAACAAAAATATCTTCAGATTTGTTTTTTCCCCAAGAAGTTTATCAGAAATTGTTATAAGATACTGGTAATGGTAATGGTAATGCTGTTGTCAGGTAATATTTTGTTGTTCATGCGATTTACAGCTACTATTAATAACGTCATGTGAGAATAATGTCAACAGCACTGTTACATTAATCTCATGAAAAAATTACATCATGTATGTGACAAAAAGCACATAAATCAATTATTTATTTACTGAAGTACTTTGGGATCTCAAAATTTATGAAAACATCATGAATGTAAATTTAGGAGTTTTCTCTAGTAACATTTAGAAAAATGCAATGAAATTATCTCACTCAGCCAACAACTCATTCTTCACTGGAAACTTTCATGAATTCACAAAACAAGAAATAATTATTATTATTTACATTCTTTTTAAATAATGCATAGGCCCTATATATTTAATATGTGAAAATATTAATTCTTACATTAGAATCTTTTTCAATATGCAAGAGTAATTCAATTTCAATTATCAGGGTTGGAAAATATTATTGATGGAATAGTGCATTTTAATATTTGAATGCCCAGCCTGAAGAGACATGTTCCTCATATTTATTTTCAAATTCTGAAAAAATATATTTTCACTTAACTTGATTATCTGCCCTTCAGTCCAAAGTAATTCTTACAAGAAGACATTCAAGAAGAATTACTTTCAAAGCACACCTGTCATGTAATGTAGCTCAGGAGTTAAGATTTTTCATAACAGATGAGAAATATTCTTAATGATAGTAAAGTAATTCTCTCAAATGAAGAAAATGTGATCAGCAAAATGAAAATCATAAGTAGAAATGAGACTTTCAGTTACCGAAACTGAATTGAATATCCATGTTTATCAAATTTCAAATGAAAATAATATTTCAACAATGTCTACAGCTCACACACCATTAGTACAAATCATGCATCTTCACTTGCAAAAATAGTTAATGCACAATACTACTACAGAGATATCCCATAAATATTACAAGTATTATGAAAGCTAAGGATTAAAATTAAAATTTAGAACTACTGTTACTCTTGCAGGCACTTCACCCAGACTACTGTGCTAGTTGATGGAAACTGCTAGTGAGAATTAGATGCTTCACCACAGCTTGGACTGTACAGGTAACCACAACTGTTAGACTCTGTAATAAACTGGGGCATGGAGAGGAGAAGAGCGATCACACTCTGCTTCACTAAGCTCATCACGCTTCTTGTGACGGGTTGGAAAACTGAAGGCTGTCTCCTTAGTTACACTGCCTGAGCCACCTGAGCCTGAGCACATAGCTTCATCCACCAGAGAACTGCGAACACCTAGTTTCTTCTTTGGAGAGTGGCTCCTAAAACAAATTAAGACAGTAGAATTTTCTTTAATTTATTTTTTTCATGGTGGGAATTTTCAATAATGAAATGTAATATGGTAATTTGTGCAATATATAAAAAATATACACTAAATGACAAATGTGTCATTATGATACTCTAATTAAAATAAGAACAAGTTGTTAGTCACACATTCTGCACATTATATTGTGAAATTCTTATTTTTGACCCATAAAGATTAAAGAAAAAATGACAAATCTATGTAAACATGTCAGAAATTGTGAAAATTTTAAAAAAACATCCCTTAATGAACACAATTTTTTTTTGTTTTCTGGTTTGTTATGTGATTAAAGCTGAACATTGTGGTTTTTGAAATATTTAATTATTTCTTTACAGAAAACTGAAATATCGGAGCTGAGAGTCATACACTTATTAAAATTGTATGTAGATATTTCAGAAAATACAAATAGATATTTAATACCCATGAAAATGGCAAGTTATGAAATGTTATGAAATGAAATGTTATGAGATATTATACAACTACATGAAACCTGAGAAAGTGCTTCCAACCAACAATTGTTTTTACCATGCGAACTCAGGTCCCACAAGTTAACTCGCTGTGCACTTTACCTCTACACCATGCAGTTACTCTGCTGTAACCACTTGGGCAGACACTTAAAACACTAATTTTCTCTCCAATTATCTCTCACATTACAATTTTTGAAAATTCATTGAGTTCAACAAAAATGAGACCTACACTGTTCTTTTAAGCATCCTTTGTTTTATCCATAGAAAAAAAATTTCGAGCGGTTTTGAGAAAACATTTTGTTTTTAAATTGTACTAATTTCAAATAGAAATTATGCAAAAATTACTCTTTTTTCAAAAATGTGTACATTACATTTTTTAAAGAGCTGATTTTTTTAAACAAATTTTGTTTAAGGCAAAAATCTCTTTCTTCAATTTTGTAGTTTTGAAATGTTAGTTTTTAGCTATTTTCAAAAATCCAGGAGTTCACAAGAAATGAGCCTAACACAACTTATTTTTACTTTACTTTGATACATATGAGGGGAAAATTAAAAAAAAATTTGGAGTCATCTGTGAGAAAAAAATATGTTTAAAAATTGCCTATTATAAAAAATATGTTTATATATTGCCTAATCAAGCATTCTAGTTGCCTCCTCAAGAGAAGGAGAATCTTTTTCACCTAGTGGTGAATTTAGGCATGGGCACTGTGGACACTGGCCCCCTGGCTAGCTGGCCAGTGAAGAAAGATATTATGGAACTTTTTTAACAAAATTACGAAAGTTCAATTTTTTAAAACTATAACTTTCAGCATGTTAAAGGGTATCCTTTTACTTTATCGTATACGTACGTATGTATATTCCTTATACGGAGTACGTATATTCTCTAGAGAGAGTTAATGTAATGCTGTGGAAAATCGATTTCCAAATTTCAGCGGATATACACGTTTTGGGGTCACCTGATACCGGAAAGCGATGTTTTTTTGTTTTTTTTTTCTCTTTAACATCCATCCTTCAGTTCAGCAATTTTGAAAAACATCCATTAATTTTTGGGTTTAGTTAATATGAAGATTCTGAGGTACTTTCAAAATCTTCTCAAAAATTGCTCCAAATTCTTTCTTTAAATTTCTTGAAGGAATAGAGTGAAATGCACTTATAAAGGGGGCATAGATCCGATTTTCACTCTTTAACTCTGAATTTTCGAAAATTGCAAAAGTTTAAAATGTTTTCAGCATCTTTTTCCTTCAAGTAAATTTGTTTCTCCATAATTAGTTCTTTCATTTAGGTTCTGTACATTTATTGAAAATTTTAGTAGTTTTCGTGCAATATATGCAATAATAAAAAAGAACAAAAACAAGATTTTATCAAAAACCGTTCGAAATTTTTTCTTTAAAAGTTTGGGAGGGATAGTGCTGAATATACTGTATAAGATTATATAAACACCATTCTGCTCTATTAAGTGTTTTTTTAATATAAAAATTTAATTATTTCATTTGTCTCTCACATCGTTAATATTTAAATTAGCAGCGAGTTGTCCACATTATTGCATTTATGAGTACATTCACTTTAAATTAAGTCTTCTAATGTTTCTCGAAAACTTGAAAGTTTCTATAAAAATGAGCTCAAAATTCTGCATTTTCAGAAACCCTAAAACGCCATTTTCTTAAAAAGGGCTCCAAATGCTTTCTTCAAACTTTTCGTAAGGATAGTGCAAATTGCACTGTTTAAAATGACATAAATTCATTTTGCTGCATTCTTTTCTTGTTATTCTTTAAAAATTACACAAATGTAATTTTTTTAAGCACCTCTCACACCGTTAATATGCACATTTCCAGTAATTTGTATACATTATTTTATTTGTGAGTGAAAGTGTTTCAGATGACATCCAATAAAGTTTTTTGAAAACAAAAGATTTATGAGAAAGAGCTGCAAATTTCACATTTACAGTAATGCTTAAATTTAATTTTGTTAAAAATGGCTTCAAAATTTTCAACGAAAATTTCCTTATAGGACAAAGTTTTACTCTTCTATAATATTATTAACATAATATTTCAGTTCTACTATTAGGAAACAAAACATTGAGAAAATTTTTAAAAAAATGCACTTTGAATACAATAATACAGCACAAATGACACACAGCAATAAATGACAGCTGGCAAGAGTGACAAGTCCAAAAAGCTAGCCCAAGCCAAGGAAATTAGAAAACTAACTAGTATGAGAAAGTATGTGTAATCCTGTAGCACCACTGGTTTGTTATATAAATATGTTTATTAAATTACCGTAATTGAAATAAATAATAAACAGTAAACATTGTATTGTATACATTTTCATAGCTATGTTTTGCTTGAATTCGTAGTCTCTGTTAATAATCAAAGAAATCATCTGAATTTTTGTTTGCCCAAAAATATGTGGTTTACATGACTACGTTTTAACGCAACTATCAAAAAGTGTAACTTTTAATTAATATTTAACAAACAATTAACCTGCGATCACATCAAAGTCAATACGTTCTATGTCATTTTAGATAATGAGTTTGGGAGGGTGAAGAAACGAAGCTTATAAGAAAATCTATAGAAAGTTCTTCATAATTTAGGAACTTTGAAATTTGAATGTAAGTAATGTACAAGAAAAATCCAACTTATTGCGAGGCTTACTAAATATGGATTTTGAAAACATGTTGGGAAATGAAATGTTACACTTCCATGCACAATGCACTTACAAAAATATTGAAAATTTGTCTCCAATGGAATTGATGAAATTTCTTCTTGAAAATGACTTGTGCATGGTATATTCCAATGTTAATATTGCATATTGGATGATTGTCTGCACACCAATACGTAATTGCAACGCTGAAAGGTCTTATTCATGATTGAAATGTGTGAAAAACTACCTCAGATTAAAAATGACCGAAGATCGATAAAATGCGCTTGCGCTGTTGGCAACAGAATACGAAATTTTAAAATCAATATACTGTAATCGACAATTCGGTGTCTAATCAGGAAGACGCGAGAGAATTTAGTTAATTTTGTATTATGTTATTCATTTTATTATGAAAAAGTTGTATTTTTATTAATTGAATAAACGATTTCGAAATTATTGGAACTTTATTGTCTGTATTCAGAAATTAAAGAATAGAAAAAAGGCATGAAGTGTAGTGCCCAGGGACGCCCCATGTGTAAATCCGTCATTGCTTTCACCAGAGCACTATCTCAAACTTCCGTGGGCGGTTCCCCATCCACGGCCCTGTTCCCTTCTTGGGCCAGCGACTATGACTCACAACTCCTATTCAACCAGAAAGGATGAAGGCGGGTTTGACCGACTTTACACCGCACTGTTACACTCACAAACATGGATGAAAATGTTACTGTACCTCACAAGGTTGTACCAAGAGTTTGAATAGCGCGTTTCGGCAGGCATGGCCAGAAGCAGCCGAGATCCTCTGAATATTGCGCTTACACGCGAATGTTACTGCCAGGAGGCGAGCTCTTAGTTCGATTCGCTAATATCACCAAATTCATTTATCACCATATCATTTAAGATCTCATTATTTCATGAATATTTCTCGGCTACTTCGTAACTAATATTGTTTAAAATATGATTATATATTGATTATCTAATTCTTTCGCATTTACCGATGATCCGACGCCATGTCATTGGTAATTTTGTTTTGAAAACGATGCAGCTATGCAAATTCACGATTCGACGCCAGACGAATGCAAATCTACTTTTTGAAAGAGATACACATACACATACAAAACCCGATTGATACACATACAAAACGGAAATAAAAATATATTCATTTCTACATCTAACAGACGGAATGATAAAAATATCATAGCAAAAAAATCTCAAAGATTGGAAAATTGTCGCTCTCTGCCGCGCCATCTGTGGAACGGAAGTACGAAGATGTACGAGTTTCCAGTTCACAACTTGATCATGCGAATATTTAACGATACGAATTTCAATTTAATGGTTGCTAAAGTAGTATAGACTATAAATAACTCCACCAGGGAGACAAGTGGTACTTCAGCTTTGAGAAAAAATATGCTTTTTCACATTATTTGTAACGGCTACACAACGTTATACCCCACATGAACCTGCAAAAGTGTTACCAATTAGCAAACATTTTTTCCCTGGGCCGAAATTCGAAAACAGGTCCATCGAGTTACATATTAGGTGCGTTACCATTACACCACTAGTCGCCGCAGCGCCAAATCAACTCTCCCGACGCTTAAAAAAATTAACTCTCAATAGTGGTTTCTCGCATTATTTCTAATTTATGCAAATTTCGAAAATTTCGAGAGCAACGAAAATGAGACCTAAGTCTTTTTTTAAGCGTCCTTTGTTCTTCGGGGAAAATATTGAATTCGTTCTTATTCTTCAGAAAGAAAGTTTAAGAAAAAAATTTGAGCCAACTTTGAGAAACTTTTTTAAAAAGTAAATTGCATGAATTTCAAGCAGAAATTAGGTACGCGAAAACTACTCTTTTTTTCAAAAAATTGTATATGAACATATTTAAAGATCTAATTTTTAGAACAGATTTTATTGGGTTAAGTTAGTTTAATTTGCAAGTACCTAGGTGCTTTTGAGTTATTGTATTATTTGTTTAGTGTTTGTATCCAATTTCAGACCTGTAAAGTGGTTTATCCACTGTTCGGGTGCAATAATAATAATAATAATAATAATAATAATAATAATAATAATAATAATAATAATAATAATAATAATAATAATAATAATAATAATAATAATAATAATAATAATAATAATAATAAGTCCCCCGAAGACCAGCCCTACGTCCGAGCGAAGAACATCTATGCCACGTGGGGGACGGGCAACGTTACTAATTTATAGGTAACGGCAAACAGGGCAATGGCAACCCATAGCAATATGGAGAGTCGAATTAACAGTCGAAAGGCCTCGGAAAATAAGCCGCTGCCTGGGGAGCGCCAGGGCACGTCCGGAGCTAGCGCTGGTCGTGACAGTTTGCAAGCCGCTAGTGGTGTGTTGTTGAACAGGCGGGCACACACCGGGTCACCCGAAGCTACTACAGCCGATGAACGCAGCACCCAAATACAATCAGCTGCACCTGCCAACAGTGTTTCCTGGACATCACTCGGGACCACTCAGGCAGGCCTGCCACGACGGAGATTACATTGGACTACTGACATGAATGAAAATATTGTAAGAATATTCCAGCGCACTACCCGTTGCGAAACAGTCTATTCAGGTTACCGGCAGGAATTATATAAACGTTTTATGGAACTGTACCCACACTTAACTCAAATTACAGAACAGAATGTAGCAGACCGAAGAGCATTAATTTACAAGTCTGAAAAGTACGTCTCGCGTATCAGGAGAGAGGAAATTAAAGCTGAAGTCCAGACAGAGATGCGACGGAATGAAGGGCGGGAAGAAACAATAGAGTCCATTGTAGAATTAATGCCTCAAATATCTGAACCGGACGCGATAATCCAGCAAGTCGATGCTTGCCCAAATGAACACCAACACTCTGAAGATTCTATTGAAATTCCACTGCTCGAACAACTCCGCCAGCAATATCAGACAACAAAAGCAGAATACTGGGGATTTGCATATCAAACAAGACCAAGAATACCAAGACAACATAGTTCCAAGAAATTGGCACAATTGATAAAATTGGCAAATGAAAATATACTCCCCACGGAAATGGAACGAGTAAAGAATATAACACACGGCCAAATTGATTCAACCATTTATTGCATGGCAATGGCAATTGTAAAGGCAAATGGTGGGAAAATTATTGAAAGTCGAGAACAAGCGCACCGACAACAGCATGAACCACCCTGGAAGATAAGGCTGGAGAGGAGAATAAAGCGGCTCAGATCTGATATAGCGGTTCTGGAAGCCTATCTGAGGGGAAATAAAGGCAAAAAGATGAAGAGAAAAGCATCAAAAATTATGAAAATGCATCGCAAACACGCAGCGTACAATCCTGAAAATGAGTATATCCTAGAATATATAGATACTTTGAAACAAAAACTTAGCCTTTACAGCCAAAGATTGAGACGCTATAATAAGAGTTTAAAGCGGAAAAATGATAACCAAACTTTCAATAGAAACCAAAAAGTGTTTTATAGGAGATTGAACGGAGAAATTCAAAGCATTGAGCTGCCAGGGAAGTCAGCTGTAGAAGAATTCTGGGGGAGAATATGGTCAACAGAAGGCCACTTTCAAGACAACACATCATGGATGAGTGATGTCACGAACCCTACTGCTACTATTAGACACATGGAAACCAATGAAATTTCGATGGATATCTTACAGGCTACTATTCGTAAGCTGGCTAACTGGAAATGTCCTGGTCCCGATGGGCTTCATAACATCTGGTTCAAGAGATTCACATGTCTCCATGAAAAGATCTTGACACTTGTGAATCATTACCTGAAAAATCCGGAAGAAACTCCAGACATCTTGAGTGAAGGTGTTACTTATTTAAAACCAAAAACAAATGACACTACACATCCAGGGAATTACCGACCAATCACATGCCTTAATGCATTATACAAGATCATGACTGGCTGTCTACATACGATCATCGAACAACATTGTACACAAAATAACATCATATCGAAGACCCAAAAAGGCAGCTGCAAGGGCTCATTGGGAAATAGAGAACAGTTAATAATAGACAGTGTTATCATGTCTCAGGCATGTGGAAGAAAGCGTAACCTGTATACTTGTTTTATTGATTATAAAAAAGCATTCGACATGGTCCCTCACGATTGGCTCATCCATGTCCTTAGAATGTATGGTATAAACCCTATGATTGTGGAATTCCTCAAGTTTGTAATGAACCACTGGTGTACGAGAATACACATGCATTCAGGGAACGAGAGAGTAGTCTCAAAGATTTTGAAGATTAAGCGGGGAATATTTCAAGGAGATAGCCTCAGTCCGTTTTGGTTCTGCCTGGCCATTAACCCCCTGTCATATTTATTGGACAACACCAAACTGGGATTTGAACTGAAAGGTCAAGAGAAGTGTGTGATCACTCATCTGGCATACATGGATGACATAAAACTATACTCTGGCTCACTACAGGGTCTGAAGAAGCTAATATATATCACTGAAAGATTCTCTAGTGATATAGGCATGCAGTTTGGCATAGAAAAATGCAAAATACAAAGTATTCAAATGGGAAAATTCACAGACAGCACAGAGCATGAGACTGCATCAAGAGAGATCATCACTGCATTGGGAATGAATGAGTTTTACAAGTATCTGGGGATACAACAAAATAAAATGATTATACACAGTCAGATAAAAGAGAAGTTAAAAACAGAGTTTACCAACAGATTGAATACCATACTCAAGACCTCCCTCAACTCTCGTAATCTTACAACAGCAATTAATACATATGCCATTCCTGTGATTACTTACTCATTAGGCATTATAAAATGGACAAGAACTGATTTGGACTCACTGGAGAGGATTATCAGGGTCCAAATGACTCGTTTCAAATATCACCATCCAAAAAGTTCTATCCAAAGAATAACACTACCAAGGAAATTAGGGGGTAGGGGCATCTTAAATATTGGTAATCTCCATGCAAAACTGATAACGGACATGAGAGAGTATTTCAATGAGAAAGCCTTGTCATCTCAGCTATACAGAGTGATACAGCAAGTGGACGAGAACTATACACCACTCAACCTTAAACAAAAAAATGTATTACACGAACAACCAACACAAGCCGAGCTCTTAGAACAATGGAAACAAAAAGCGCTCCATGGTAGATATCCTACAGAAATAGCCAAATCAAATGTCGACGCCTGCTTGTCGTACAAGTGGCTTAAAATAGGATATCTCTACCCCGAGACTGAAGGATTCTTGATAGCAATCCAGGACCAGGTAATTGCAACACGAAATTATCTCAAGCACATTATTAAAGACCCCGAAGTGCCTTCTGATATCTGCCGGGCTTGTGGTGTAGGCCAAGAAACGATCCAGCACATTACTACGGGTTGAAGTATGCTGGCCCCAACGGATTATAAACAGAGGCACGATATGGTAGCACGAATCATCCACGCCAAACTTGCAAGGAAATGTGGAACTGCTAGTGAATTTGATACACCCTACTACAAGTACCATCCACAAAATGTCATCGAGAATAACATCTATAAATTACACTGGGACCGAAGCGTATTGACCGACAGAACAGTTCGTCATAACACGCCGGATGTAATACTCTGGGATAAATCTAAAAGAAAAGTATGGCTGATAGACATAGCAGTTGTAGATACCAGCAACCTCGACACAACACACAAAAAGAAAATACAAAAGTACAGGGAACTTGCAGAGGTTATAAAGGAGCAGTGGCATGTATTGGAGGTGGAGATTGTGCCGATCGTCCTCTCAGCAACAGGTGTGATACCTACCGTCCTGAAGCACTCTCTGAAAAAACTGGGGATCGAGACGAACATTATCATCAATCTACAGAAAGCTGTGATCCTGAGCACGTGTTCTTTAGTCAGAAGATTTATGGGTTCCTAAATAAATTTGTGTTAAAGAATTATATACTTTTTAATTTATAAACTAAGTGTCTAAATTTATATATTGTTTACCTTAAAATATAAAATGTTTACCTTCTAATAAGTTCTTAAAATAAATAAATTTTTGTTAAAAGTAATGTACTACGGAAATCATGCTTTGATAGAAATATCTGTATGACTCCTCAAACATGTACCAGAAAGCTGTGAAAAAATAAATAAAATAATAATAATAATAATAATTTTTAAAAACAGATTTTATTTAAGAAACTAGTGGTGCTCAAACAGTACGAACTTTCTCACCTGCATTTTCACGAAAATTACGCTAAAAGTACTCAAATTTTTGAAAAATTATACATCACCTTATTTCAAAATCTATCTTTAAGGAAACGATTTCATTAATGGAAAGAAATCTCTATCGTCATAATTGTCGTAGTACGAAGACGCCGAAAATATTTTGGACTTTTGCAATTTTCGAAAAAATCAGGGATTTTAACGAAAATGAGATCTGCCCCATTTTCTTAAACGTCCTTCACACTATTCAACAACAAAATTTAATAAAAAACGATGGAAACCTTTTTTGAAAATTTTGAAAATGTCCCAGGGGCTTCATGTTAAGTACCCCCTAAAATAAAAATATCGGTTTCAAATTCAAAGGACCGTGACATCAGCCAGATCGATATCAATTTTGGAGAAAATCGGCTGAACGGTTTAGCCGCTAGCATTGTTCACAGACGGTTGGACAGACAGAGAGATGTTTTTATTTATTTTATTTATTTATTTATTTATTTTACGTCAAAAAACAGTTGAAACTGCGTATGTTTTGCCGTCATTCAGTTGCCGTCAGTTGAAACTGCGATGTTTTGCTGTCATTCGATTTCTCGGTATCAAGGACCCACAAAAAATGGATTCTGTATACACCACGTGATAGAGGATGTTTTTCTAAATTTAGGAATTAGTAAAATTCTAAATTTAGGAAATGTGAGGCTAAACTGGATTTAGCCACAGTTTTTCTTTACCATGGCCCTATAATAGGAGTTTTCTGCTAAAAATTCACCGTTTTTGCACAGCATTACAAAACTTTCTCTCTACTATGTGGCGAGAAAGCAAAAAAAACAAACTATTATCAATATTGTACTTTCGGAATGTTATTTTTTGCAATTTTCGAAAATACAGAGCACCGAAAATGAAACCAGCACCAGTTTTTTTACCGTCCATTGTTACATACGAGGGAAAAATAAGAAAAATTTGGAGGCATTTTTGAGAAAATAATTGTTGTTGAACAGATTTCATTCAAGAAAAAATCTCTACAATATTGTACATGAAGGAAGACGACGAAAAAAAATTGACTTTTCGAATTTCGACATGCGCCATTTTTTAAGCGTTCAATGTGCTATCCAAGGACAAATTATAATCAAACTAGTGATGCTACAGAATGGCACAGACTTTCTCGTACCAAATTCTTCTAATTTCCTTGGTGTAATCTGGCTTTAAGGTCTTGCTCCATTCTCTAGCCAGCTGCCATCTATCGTCGCCCAGAGTACATTTTTTAAAACATTTTTTCAACTTTTTTGCTTTTCTAATAGTACAACCGAAATATTACTTCAAGAATATTGCAGAAGAGTAAAACCTCGTCCTAAATAGAAATTTTCATTGAAACATTTGAAGCCGTTTTAAAGAAAATGGCGCGTAAGTATTACTGTAAATGCGAAATTTGAAGATCTTTTTCACAGGAATCTATTGAGTTTTCAGAAAACTTCATTTGAAGTATTTTGAAGTACTTCCACTCACAAAAGTTAAAATGAATACAAATCGATGGAAATGTGCATATTAAAGGCACGAGAGATATTTAAAAAAATACATTTGTGTAATTTTTGAAAAAAGAAAAGAATACACCCACATGAACTTTACGTCATATTAAAAAGTGCAATAAGTACTATCCACTGGAAAAATTGGAAGAAAACGTTTGGAGCAGTTTTTGAGAAAACGGCGTTTAAGCGTTTCTGAAAATGCGGAATATTGAGCTCATTTTTACAGAAAACAGTTGAGTTTTCAAGAAACATTATTTGACGTTATTTAAAGCACATGTACTCATAAATATATTAATATGAAGAAATCGCCTCTAAGGTAAATATTACCAACGTGAGAGACAAGTAAAAAAAAATACATTTTTGTATTTTTTTAGAAAAGAAAGGGATATAGCTATATGTTGTTTATGTCATCGGATAGGGTGCATTTGGTACTATCCCTACCAAAAATTTTAAAAAATGGAAAAAATTTGGAGAATATCTTGTTTTTGTCATTTTTTTAAAAATTGCAAATATTTCACGCAATATTGCAAAAAGCTACTAAAATTTTCAAAAAAAATCAACATTACCTCAATGAAACAACTAATTATGGGCAACAAATTTTATTTGAAGGAAAAATCCGTCTTTAATTTTCTAGTTATAGGAAGACACCGAAAAAATTCAAACTTTTGCAATTTTCGAAAATTTAAAGTTAACCGTGAAAATCGGATCTATGCCACCTTTATAAGTGTATTTTACTCTATTCTTTCAAAAAATTTAAAGAAAAAATTTGGAGCCGTTTCTGCGAAAATTTTGAAAATGTTCGGGAGCCTTCATGTAAAGTACCACCAAATTTTAAAGAATGTTTTTCAAAGCTTCAACTAGAGTCAGATGGACAGGGATTTCTTCAATTTGGAAAAGATCGTACGTGTGGTTTAGGCGCTAGTAGTGTTCACAGACAGACGGACGGACAGACTGGTAGACAAACGGACGGACAGACGGACGAACGGACGGACGGACGTTTTGAAAAAAAAAAAAAAACACTTTTTCGGCTTCAAGGGACCCCGAAACGTTTATGTCTCCGTATATACGTATGTATACGAGAAATAAAAATCTGGAGCCATAATTGAAAAAAATATTGAAAATGTTGATTAGGCTTCATATAAAGTACTCCCAAAATCAAAATATCCGTTTCAAACATGCAGGGCCTTGTGTTCGTTCAACTCGATCAAATAATATAAATTTTGGCGCAAAATCGCCAGAACGGTTTAGGCGCTGGCGTTGACCAAGGATGGAAAGACGGCAGGTGTGGTGTAGCTTGAAAGAGCTACTGTGGCCGCAGTTTTTTTTTTTTTTTTTTTTTTTTTCCCGTCAACTGCCAGGTTAAGAAAACTCTAGTATAATACTTAGCAGTCCGGAAAATGCTGCGGGGTGTAGGTGTTGCTTCATGTTGCCCCGAGCCCTTCAATTTATGGAGTTTATGGAAAAATTACAGAAATGTCCTCAGAAGTATTTACAGTTAGATGTATGTGTGAGATGTGAACAATTGTACAATAAAAGAAAATAAGCAATAAAACAATGCAAATGGTATTTTCTGATTGCAATCTTAATCAAATACATTATGTGCCTTGGTACAAGAACTATCGTTGTCATTCTGTGACTTGATGTAAGAACCATCAAGTAATACAAAAAGAAATAAACAAAAGCAAAAACAAAGACATAAATGCCAATCTCTGACCAAGCCATAGAATGACATTGATGGTTTTTGCACCAAGACAGAATACAAATTGAGTGCTCATGATATGCTCTTAAGAAGCCTGTGATTATGCAGTTGTTTACCTCAGAGTTCATGGTTCCAGTTTACATTACCTAAAATTTCAATTCTTCTCCATTGCTTTTGGTTATACATTAAGTTTGTGTATGAAGTATTCAAACTTAATAACATAGGATTGGAATGTGCGTTACTTACTTTAGTCTGCCTTTTTTGGGTTGCAGTCGTCTGTCAGGCATTGGGGATGGTTCCGTTGATGTAGAGGATTCTAACATGCTCACCAGGCGACCTGTGAGAATTGAAGAGAGGTTTTAGTCTTACATGAAAGTGAAATTTTCATCTAAAATCAAGAAAGTCAAGACATCCATTTACACATGTATTAGATAATATATAATATCAAATATTTAGTGCTTGAAAAACCCATTTGTGTCACTGCATTGATTTTTTTGCTTGCAAAATATAACACATTATTCAATATTGTCAGAAGTAATTTCGTGCACTCCCAATACATACTAGGCATTAAATTGAAAATGATATATAAATTGAGAGTGTATAGATAATCATAAATTAAAAATGAAAAACAAATAATGCAGTAATACTATTCCCTTTTCCTGTTCCAACTCCGAATTTCCAGCAACTGTTTTCTTCCCAAATCAATTTGAAAGCTTCAGGGGATGTTTTCATAGCAAATTCAATATTAGTTATTCCTGTAGTTGAACATGATATCCAAACATCGTAAGGTGCTCATAAACATAAGTTACACATCATATTTCTCTCATCATTATATTAACTTTTTAATCATAATAACATGAAAGCAAAATAATGATCTTATTACAAACTAGAATAATAATTTTTAACAGAAATGAGAGTCAGATGTGAAGAAGAGTAAAATGTGAGTAAGATTTCAACATTAGTTGGACATGAAAAGAGGATTTTGAAGATGGAAGGATATTGAAATTAACAGAGTAAGGAAAGAAAATAACATCAAACAACTTTTGTTATAAAAATTTATTGCAATTTATATCTTCTTATATAATAAATATCCAATGATAACCTCCAATTACTTTAATTTCCTCGCTTCTTTTAAATGAACCATTGGTGCAGTTTGACGATAATCAGAGCTGTATTAATTAAAAACCTTGCTAGGCCTGGGTCTAGGTTCACATTCATTGAAAGGGGTATGCATTTGTAAGACATTTTAAAATAAAAATTTAATTTAGGGAAACATTTTGTTTTAAAACTCAAGAATGTTAAGATGTAATATGATCCCAAATTACTTATTGGATTAAATTTCAACAATTGTTTCTGCAGGAAACATTGGTGATATATTTTTAAAATTACATTGACAGAATGTAAAATACAATCAATCCAACAATTGAATCAGTCAAAACAAAAATGTTACACATGACAAAATAATGATTTCAAGGAGAAAAAATAAATAAATAAATTGACAAAAAACAAACTATGTTACAGCCTATAGGAATATCTTATTAGCTTTTACATCAGGGTGCCTTGAAGAGCAAACTCCTTGATGTGTGCTTTATTTAACAGTATATTTTTAAACATTTTTTATTTTAATACATAGAAATGGAAAACGTTTCAAACATGTAACCTTTCTATACTGAATTTTCTAATTCCCAAACGTATATGAAGGATTGTAAAAATGAAAATATTGATTACTTTTATATTTCAGTACTAAAAATTATAGTACTTGTAAACAAGAATGGTAAACAACTTTAAAATACAAGAAACTGAAGAATAATAAACATAATTTTAGTCTATTGTTTAAGACTTAACGTATGAATTTAATGTTCAAAGTTAAACTTATTAAATAAATAGCAACAAAAGTACTCTTTCCAAAATTCAGAATAAATATCAGCATCTAATGTTCATTACCCTCTTTTTTGCTACACTAAACTTTGTTTCATTGACTGTTGTTGCCCATCTTTACTTTTCATTATAGAAGCTATAACCATCTCTAAGCTTGTTTATCTTTAAGTTTGTCATCTTTTAGCTTGTTCTGCTTACTTTTGGGGTTAATTGATACCCATCCTCTGGGGTAGGTAAGTGGCAGAAGAAAAATGGTTAATTGTGCTGCAAGTGTGAATGTGAATGGTGAATCCTTACTAATTGATCAACTGCCAAAAACTTTCCCTTTTTTGTTTTGGCTACAAGCAAAATATTTATAGCTGGAAATTTTGAATCTTTCCTTTTGAGGTACCCCTTTGCTAATTGGTTCATTCCTAATGCATGTTTTCTTATATTTTATTGGCCACCACATTGTTAAGGATAAAATATCTTTTGTATGATTTATCCTATTGTAAAACTCCTGATAACATGCTCTTAAAATAAATTTATTCTATTGGAAAATACATTTCTGATCTTTGCTCTGAACATACATATGGAGATTTCATGCACCAAAATCTAATCCACTTAAATGCTACCATTATCAAACAACCTTTGTTCATTTCATTCAGTGCAAGAAAGGGAGATGTGATAAGCAAGTATCCTTTCTGCACTCTCCCTAAATTATAATGATTAAAATCATCTGTTTAGAGACTTTATACATGTAATCTTTCTGTATTGAAAGAAGTATCTATCAGTGAACCATAAGGATTAATTTCTAACAAAAGAAAGAAAATAAAAAAATCACATGTACTGTATTTGTTTTAACTAATTCAATTTATCCAGCACTTATAGGTCTCAAAAACATTTTGGATGACAGTAGTTTCTAATGAAACCACATTCTAGCTTAAATTTTTAATCTTTACATATCCTACATAACGTACCATAAATGTGCATTCATATTACTCAATGATAGTCTTCTATAAATTTACTTTTCTGAAACCTAGATATGATTAATTATGTGATTCACTTATTGGTTTAAATGTAGAATTGTTAATTTTTTCTAAATAATAAATATATTATCCAAATATATTAAGTATTTGAAAATTGCAAAAGAAAAAGAAATTTAGAAGCCCTTGAATCCACCTGACTCTTGAAGAAGATCTAGTAAAACTATTATGAATGCAAATTCAATAGGCCAAATAGTTTTACAATATTTGCCACATCTTGCTGATAAGCTCCCTCAATTAACAAAATTTCAATCCTCACAAAACTTTATTCGACTTGTAATTTTAAAAAATATTAAATTTTTTCTGGATGAGTTTAGTACGTGTTAAACTTTCATTATACAGTAGAATCTTGCTATTAGAGACTTCTGAGGGCATAGATTCTTGACTTTTAAAATGGGAAAGTCTTCTAAGTGGAAAATCTAATTTAAGTTCATTTATCTTCACCTAAGGTTATTGTGCTTTACAGTTCTGATATATGATGTCAAGTTTTTCCCCATTGAAATTAGAATTGAAAATCTCAATACAATACCAATACATTACAAGTCAGTACATGAAGACAATGAAACTTGCACTTTTTCAATTTTTTCACAGCTCTCACTGTTCCTGTTTGCTAAACACAAGAAAATAAGCATGAATATCCCATTCTCAATTATCACTGTTCATTTTAGCTCATTTCAGAAAACAATACACATGGGAAAGTGGCAACAGGTTTTCACCTTTCACAGATGGGCTGGGCTATTTATGAAAGGGTATTTCCACAGATGGAAATCAGTTTTGTTAAAGGTACTTGAGAGAAAAAACAATGTCACAGAGTGGGATGATTTTCATTTCAACTTCTGACTCTTAGTATTGGGGGAAAAATTTGTCTGAAACCAATAATCTCTTCTAAGTAGGTTCTACTGTATATATAGGCCCAAGTAAAATATGATATATTTTAATTTCATTTCAAAGACAGCAAACTTTTTGTTCATGAACCAGCAAATAGAACTAACATGCAAGTTTTGGAAAACCGCTTGTAAAGTGTTGAGTAAAGAAAATACAAGGTCTGGATTAATTTGGTCTACAAAAGCCTATGACCACATCAATCATAGTATTTGAATTTTCACAATGTTACATCATCTAATTTTAACATGTTCAGTATACTTTACAAGTTGTCTGTCTCTAATTTGTCTCGATTTAGAATATAAATTGAAGGATAAAAAAAAAGATTCTAAGCAAAGAATAGAAAAACAGAATATTCATAGTCGGAGATGGTCTGAAGTTAATAAATTTCTAACAAATCAAAGCTCCAATAACTAAAATAAAAAGAATTATTTCATTGAAGTGATTATGACAAAATATTCTCAATTGTTCGTAATGAAATTCAACATATTATATCAAGAAAATTTGAATCTTCATTAATATGGTACAATTTATAGGTACTCTATCACTCATGGTCATGAGTCTTTGTTTACATGATGATATAATTATCAGCAACAACAGAGACAATTATTGATCCCCAGCAATGAACTGACAATTTATAAATAATATATATGAGTGGTATGCTTCCAAATTGTCATACAGCATGTTTGCGTTTACCACCTGTATACTTTATGGCTTTATGAAATGAGAGGTAACATTTACAAACAATGATATTTATAAAATACTTGTCCTGAATATAATTTGAGCCATAATTACCAATGTATTATACTCGTTAATTGTCAAGTGAACAATTACGTTTAATGGAGATCTTGACACTGCACTTGGATTGAAGACAAATCCTGCAAGACTAAAATTTGAAATCTTTATTTTTTTACAAGCAAATAATTTGATGAAAACTTTGTTAATTGTAAACTTGTAAATAATTTGATATGAAACAAAATATTATATTAAATTATTGGATATGACCATGCACAATAGCCACAAGCCAGAAAAACAATAGTGAAAAACATTACCTGGATCTTTTTATACAATAATTCATCCTGAAACAAAAGTTTTGTGAAATTATATCCTCAAATATTTCATAATAATTTATTTTAATTATCTTGTAACCAAGCGACAAACAGTTTCTCACCGTTCTGATTTCCAATACATTCATGTTGTAACAAACTTTCTTCACTGTGCTGGAAAGATGGATGTGAATTGATGTGCATGGCCATTAGACCACAGACCGTAATCAGCGATGAAAATGGTTCGTTCTAGCTACTATAAGTGTATTCACATTTTGGCGCTCTTTTCAAGAGAGGTATAATTGTGTTAAATTGATGAGATTGACAACGTGACATTCCAATGTTCAACTAGAAATAGTTCAACACATATTCGGTGATGTGCAGTTTAAACATATTGTAAGGTGCAGCACTATTGCCTTCAACCTGCAACATTTCTTTTTCACCTGTTAGGTTTTAATTTTGCTTTAAAAATAAAAAAAATAAAATAAATAAATAAATAAATGAGAAAACAGAAAGAATGTAAATGAACTAAACAACAACTATTGTCATTGTATTTTCATTGCTGATTACTGCTTTGGCGAGGTAAAAAAATTGTTTTCGTGAAAACACAATTCACTGAACTTATGAATTAAAAAATTATTTTTGTTCTGCTTACTATATACATCTTTATTTCATTTGGAATTTACTGTTTTATTCTCCTTTTAACTTAAGTTATTAGCATTTTCCATAATAAATTTTATTTTCTTTGGCACATTCTACTTTTATTCCATTTTTATATTAATATATATTTTATTCAATTGTTCAGAAAGATAAATGTTTGAAAAGAAAAGTATCTATAATTTTTGTAGCATGAAAAATATTATCTATCCCACCATATACTTTCTATGAACTTTTTATCTTTATATTGTTTGAAATAAAAATAACTGAAAGAAATTGACTTACATCTTTTGAAGTTGATTACCATTAACACGCAACACGTAACAAAAACACTACAAAAACTGCATCCAGCAAGTGGCAAGAGTCTTGGGGACATAATAAATGAGGTAATTCTGGCATTATTAATAAAAGGGTGATGATTTCTTTATCTACAGAAATAGTTATTTATGTATCAAAGCCAAAAAGTATAGCTTTTTTTCTGAAGAGTGGTAAACCAATTGATGCGTAGCATAGCCAAGTGCAGTGGAAATGAGAGTTCAAAAAGCTTTTTGCTTGAAGTGTTTATATCTATTTTTTGTAAACTCACATCTATTGTAATTTTATGATAAATATATATTTCAAATTTTAATGTTTTCAGAAATTACCTGTATTTTTGTGGAAGAAATTATCATAATTGGTATGAGACTTATTGTTCTGTTATTCAAAATAGCAGTTGGTATCTAACTACATTTCATTTAATATTGTTATATCAGCTTAAACACATCAAAGAATAGTTTAGTAATATCAAAAAATAAAGATAGTAAAGGAAACAGCCACATTTAATATTTTGACTACACGAATGTACATTTAATTTCAATATTTCAATATAAAGTTTACAGAATATCTTACTGAATATCTTGTGTTGAAACTAATTTTTTTCCCATCCTTGTAAGAAGAAGTTTGTGTTGATCCAGTTAGTGCTTACATTTTTAACAGTCCTAGGCATATATTATTTTAATGGACTTGTTTGAAAAAGTGTTAATTTAGGACATAAATCTACCACAAAATTCAATTTTAAAAGTGGGTGTTTAAGAATTATTTCAGCATGATAGACTTCTTAGTTATTTTCAAATGCATTCAAACAATTTGAAGCCTGCACTGTATCATAAGTGAAACATTCACGAGATACAAGTGTTTTCAGTTACAATGATAATGTTCCTACAATGTTAACTCCAAGAACTTCAAATATTCATCTTCAAATATTACCATTATCATGCATGCAAATTTAGAGTATGAAAACATCAGTCAAGAAAACAAAAGAGTGTGTAAAAGAAAAATGTATGTATTGCACCAAAGCCAATTTTTTTCAATGAGTAAGTTGGAAAAGCAAAAGTTTATAAATGTATGAGAGAAACTTGCATAGTATTTATAACTGTCAATCAATATTTCTGTTAGTACTATGAAAACTAATTACAACTAACTATTTTTAGATAATTATTTCAGGCCACTCCACATTTAGAAATTGGGTAGATAAAAATTGTTGTTTAGCATTTATTGGGGAAAAATTATGTTAGTGCCATTGAATTATTAATTAAAATTTTTTGTACATAGAGCAGTATAAATTAGAGCACATCTTAAGAATTACTTTCAAGTAGCTTGTCACAAATACAACTAGATATTGTTTATTAAAGAATTTTTAGTTGTTGTTTATTAACATTACACACTGATTAACCAAATACTTACTTTTAAAGATATTTTATAAATAACTTTGATAAACGTCCTCTACTATAATAAAGTAATAAATCAGTCTTTCAAATATACGTTGTCTCGATGTCTTATAATTCGTTACGATCAATTGAGTAAATTCGATAAATAGAATAGAAATGGAGTGCGATGAAATTTATTTCATCATAATAAAATGTATTTGTTTCAAAAGGAAAATTAATAGGTGTCAATATTACAGCAGTTTTAAATGATATTACAGGAATATTGGATACAATTAAAGGCCAATACAAAATAAAGCATTAGTTTCTTTTTATGCTACATACACATCTTTTGCCAATCATGGAAATATTTCATTTTCACTCGCACTCCATTTTAATCCAATCCATGTGACATTTGATTGAATGAGACACATTATATCTATAAAATTACTTAAGATGGAAAGTAAATCATACTGTGTCGAATGTTGCTGTGATGATAGGTGGGATGAAATTGAGTAGATCTATCATCAACTCGACTATCAGAATCTGACCCCAAGGAGTCGTACTCTTCTGTGTCCGATCGCATTGCAGTAGCATGCGCATATTCTGCCGGCTGCTCCTTAGAAACAGGAATTATAGATTAAAATACTTAGAAAGAATACATGCAATTAACTAAAACTTATTGCGACTATACCTCTCTGGATGCGTAGCTATCAACATCTAATAGCCCAGAGCCTTGATACACGAATGTTTGAAATCCTCGTTGACTTGAGACTTGAGGAACTGGTTTTTGGGCTTGAAATGTTGCATATGG
The DNA here is from genome assembly GCA_011170035.1 of Teleogryllus occipitalis. Classification (NCBI taxonomy): domain Eukaryota; kingdom Metazoa; phylum Arthropoda; class Insecta; order Orthoptera; family Gryllidae; genus Teleogryllus; species Teleogryllus occipitalis. The sequence goes on from BLKR01002253.1 coordinate 82,374, forward strand.
ATAAATGTCTTCCACATATTCTGAAATCAAAGAATCATTTAATTATACAAAGGAAAGGAAAATTGGAAAAATGATGTGATCACTGCAGAATCTACAGAGTTTTTTGAACCTCAGGGGCTTTATATAAATAGAGTGGGTGGTTGAGGGTACAGAGGTTCTGGAGACTGAATCATTTCAGTGTTACATTTTATTATTCCTGACAGGAATAACTGAATAACAGTGTTGAATTATAATGCATAATAAAATGCAACACTGAATTGTTTTATCTTCCAGCACTTCCATACCCTTCTTCTTTAATCCTTGAACTCTGTTTTTCCATTACTTACACAGACTCTGTTTGGGGTCAGATCTGATCCTACATGCTTTACTCAATAGTTTACCTGTATTTCAATCATGGATTCTATTTGAAATTATCAATTAAGAAAATGATGTTGTATGTATGCTTCATTTACTATATTGTTCTAAAAAAAAACTAATATTTCCAGAAAAACATTCTAGATTATCCTTATAACTATATATAGGTGTCTACCATACCACTATGAGAGTGTCTGATACAAAGCTACTAACTTGTAATAGACAAATATGCCAGACTTTCATTCAGAAACAACATAATATCATAAAACAGTAAGGAACATGCTTTTATAATTTTTCTTATAATTTAGGCCTGTAATGTGGAATCTATTTGGGAGCATTTCTGACACCAGTGGCAGAAAAATCAAATTACTTCAAACCAAAAATCTTAAAAAAAAACTGAAAAGTTTACATGTAAAACAGGACATAAAAAGGTATCTAAAAAGAGAAGTTCATGTGAATAATTTTCAGTGTTGCAATGCATTATTTGCACCTGAAGTCATAAATGACCCCAAACAGAGTTTAAGGGATAATGTGACATTCTTTGGTGACTTCTATTGCAGTGTTTATGGCCTAAAGATTTGTCATACCCCCTTAGAGGCCACATGTACAACTTGAGGGAAAAGGTACCGACTTCCCAGGGAAAAGACGCAATTTGAGACACCATCAAGCATTGGCCTTCTAGATTCAGAGTTTATTGATGAAACCAGCTTGATGAAACTTGGCAAGCAAAGATCTATTTGAGGAAAAAATTATTTAGTAAAAAATTATTTACTATTGTGGAATAATATTGGAAATAATGTAGGTTTGGTTGCTTTCACCACAAATAGTGTTTTTAGTGTTTTTTTAATTGTGACTATGAAATTAAAGCTGTACTTTTATTTTACTTACCAGGTATTCTCCCAGAATTCTCACAGGTGGGCGGGGGAGGAATTTCAGGTTTCTTACGTAGGGCGCTAAAATAATCAGGTTTGTTAAGAAAATTACCGCCGTCCGAAGCGACTGGTAATTCTGTACTTGGGCAAGAAACTGGCTCTGCACAGAAACGCACACAATGAATACAAATAAACATAGTTACAAATTTTATAGTAATATTATGATTTTCTCTTCATTTTAACAATACATCAACGAAAATTTTGATTAAGGAGCACGTGATACCAAAAACTTTATTATCAGAAAAATAAAAGAATCCCGCACACAGTGACGAATCCACGGGGCACAAGGGCTTTGACCCCCCCCCCCAAGTCAATCTTTTTTGTAATTTTACTCAATTGAATCAAAATAATTACCACATAGATCTCATTACATCCAAAGCAGTATTCACATTATGAATATACTCGTGCATTTCTTATTTCATGCTATTGAAAAAACAACCCAAACAACAATATTTTACATGACAAGGCAAGTAAATCGAACTTTTCATGACCAGACAAGAGAGATCACCCGCCGAGGCCGGTAAACCGAGACGGGGAATCCTGTCGTGTCATGAAAAGGGTCTATAGCCGTGTGATATATAATATTTTATTCGAGACCCTTTTTTATGCTTGCTATTCAGTAATTAAATAATATCACCGACATTGAATGTAGTGTAGTTATCACTCTATAATTCGTTCTATTAGCATGGCCACAAACTTATTGATTGTTGTTCTCATGTTTTCTTTAATGGTGACGAGAATGTAGAGTTGTATCTATGTAATGGATCTTGAAATGGAAGATAACGTGGAAGTAATGGGATTTTCGCACGATATACTAGAAAAAGCAAGAGCGGCAACTTTTGACATGTTTCCATTAAAATCAAAAGATGTAAGAATGAAGGGAATTGAAGATGATGTGATGAAAGATGAAGATGGAGATGGAAATGAAGTGTAAGAATATACGGAATTTTGTAAGTGGCGAGATGAGTAAGAAGTGTCCAAGAAAACGTGCTTCTCCCATTGTTTTCTGAAATGAATGGAAAGTACCGTGAAAGCGCTTTTAATAGACTGTTCAAATACAATAAATGTAAATAGTTCCAAATAAAATATCAATTGATAAGTGCATGTTTTGAATGTATTAAAAGCTAACTAAATATATTTTGACACGGAACCTTTGCTATGTGGCATTCTGATTGTAGTCTTTCGCTTAAGATAATTATATGAAGACGTGACTGGTGCTGCACGTAAGGGAGCTGTATGCATTGACGCACGAGATCTATAACAGGTTAACGTCATGAAAGGTTATTGTAATGCAAAGCTCCTTGGTTCCTCGTTAGAAGCAGTCACATGGTGATAAGTTGGTGACAGTGGAGTCAGGAAAATTTCACTACAGGACGCTTTTATCAGAATCGTCGTGTAATGAACATCTTTCTTGCTGCAAAACAGTACAACAATGAACTAATTTCCAGACTGTCTCGAATAAAAATATTTCATGAGGGTCTGAACTTCAATTGGCCCCGTTGAAATAGTTTCTGGATCCGCCACTGCCCGCGCAGAATTCTCGTCACTCACTTCGACGGAGGCACGCTGCGGCCGTGACCAGCGTCAGCACAAGAGCCAAAGCGCTCACGGCGATGGGCAGGCTCACGCGCAAGTCCGACAGCACTGGTTGCTCCACAGGGCCGGGATCAGAGTCTACTCCCAGGGTCGGGACGTGCATGTCTACGATACATTAAACAGGCATTGTAAGAACAAACAATTTGCACTCGCAGAATGTTAGACACAGAGTTGAGCCTAATGATTCATAATGTGCGATATTGCCACATGGAGCACGGGACTATAAGAAAGTCTGGTTTGCTTTGTTTATAACCTAACACCCCTGATAGTTGCCGAAAAAATGGACGAAACGTCGGCAATGTAAAGTGTTTTTTATTGACCTAAACTCAAGAACCACACGACATACAATTCCAACGGGTCAAGAATCATTTGGTATAAAGAACACACGTGTAGGGGTTCAGGACAACAGCTCTCATGCCCTCGTCTTCCTTCTTTCAAAGAAATAAGGAAAATTTGTAAAATTAACGTATTTCAATTAATGGAAGCAGTATTTTTACAAAATATTAGTATTGGGAAAGAAGCTTTCTTTAGCGTTAAGAGTAGTTTATGCAATTAGTTTATAATGTTAAGCTTTATTGCATGAGTACATGTTATGAAAACGAGCGACATTAAGAGCGAGTTTTCAAATTTGTACAATTGCAATAAAGCAACATAAACGAGTTGCATACGCTATTGTTTTGTATAACAGCATTATAAATTTACATGAGAGTTAAACTCAATTTTGCAAAACAACTTTCTTGTGACGTCTCGGATATTTAACATGTGTGCGAGAAAACGTGGTCGGCTGTTCCGTTTACCTCTACCCAGTGCTTGATTTTTTAAATTTTTAGGTCCCGGAACGCGCCTCAAATTAATTATGAATTTAATAGAAACGGTTATTTATGTATAATACAATAATTATTGCCAAGGTACCGAAACGCCGTTCCATTGCGTTCCGCCAGAAATCAAGCTCTGCCTCTACCTCCCTCCGATTCTCTCGCTGCGATTGTCTGAATGTGTGATGACGTAATCATACGTGCAGTAAAATCTAATACGTCATCATTTGTGCCGTAAAATGCCCTAATATGAACGATTTCTTGCATCAGAAAAGCTCGTTTATAATGCTGGAATATAAAAAAAACTAACTTTTTTCTACGTCCATTGTATGCTGTCATTTGATGGCTGCAACCAGTTGCATAATGATACTCATAATGATACAGGATCTTGACCAATCACAGAGAAGCGTACAAACCAAGTATTGACACTTAATTGATCATTGAGAATCGTTCTAGTAAATGTTTGGTTCGATTGTGCACATTAAAATTGCATTTGATATTATATTATACTTGTCAGTTTTAATTTATTTTATTAGCAGTCATTTTTTCGAGTAAAATTATTTAAAATAAATTGCATCGTAATGATGTGGCAGTATGCGAGGATAGCTGTCCGCTAGGTGGCCTTGGCTGAATCCTGCAAGTCAACTGCCACGAAACGATTCAATGTAAAAGTTTAACTTATCAAAATCGTAGAAAAAGTAGCGTATAAAACTCGATGTAATGGGTATTAATACACTCGCGTGAATTTTACGATACGAGCGAGGAACGAGCGAGTGTCGTAAACTTCACACTCTTGTATTAATACCCATCATTACATCATCGTTTGATAATGTACTATTAATTGTATGTGTTATTTTAATGTAGCGCAGAGAACCACCCCCGTTTTACTCACCTCTCCCAATTTTTAACTACATTGTGTATATAAACACAAGGATTTTAGATATACGATGCCAATTTTTGCTAAACCGGTCATCCTACCAGCATTAAGGCGCGATTCAATAACTGCTAGCGCTTCACATACTTTTATACCTTTTCAGATATCTTGTTAATAACACCTCTATTAAGATGTTTGTGCTCTGCCAAATCGGTGGTCTGGAAAATAGTTTACTTACTTACAGTTCCTCATCCAACGTGCTGGTCAGACGCAGATCGTTGGCTGTGACTGATCGCGTGTATTAGCGCGAAACAAACGAACAAAAAACAAATTGATCCAAAACTCGCCGAGCCGCGACACGTCGCTTATTGAGTGCACGTATTAAAGCTGTACATAACATTGTTTTTAGCGCACCGTGTAACGTGGCGTCCCGTTTCTACGCTTAGATGTAACACATCATTACCAAACTGCTCACGGTCGAGTTGTTGATTGATTAATTAGTGATTCTGGGTGCGTCAATTGCTAAGGTCACTGGTCCCGTAAGTGTTGCGCATGTTTTTTAAATCGCGGGAGGTGGCGGTGATCTTCTTCCGCTGGTTGGCAAAATCCGACCTACGTCGGCTAGCGGTATTTTTCCTCAACCAGGTATCTCTCACCAGCAGGGACAATGCTCCCGATGGTCTCCCCAAAAGCGTGGTAGTGTAGTGCATGTGAGTGTGTGTAAAAAAGGAGTGAGGATCGGAGAACTACCGATCAGAGCAGCCGGATGCTAGAATTCTCCTTTAGACAGTGAAAGAACTCGACCTAGCTGTCTAGCTAGCGTGGAAAATCCTGTCACCGTCGGGACTCAAGCCCTACGACCTCCCGGCCAGAGGCACTGCATTACATCGGTTGATGCCCTGAGCCACCTTTGGCGATCATGGTCGAGTTGTTACAAGAATGAAAGCACTTTGGTGAGATGCCTGATATATTAACAGTGGATTCATGAATAAGTTTTAGGGATCATATCACAATCTAATGATTGGGACCCAATGGCTCGTACCACCTGGCGCTACATCAATGGGCACTATTTGAAAATACAATGTTCTCCAAAATAATGAGGAAGGGAACGTTTTGAAACTTGTAGTTACTAGTTCCCCCTCCCCAACAGCAGTAGTTAACCACTCTTTAATTAGGGTATTTCCGGTAGGAATGATCCGTTTAACATCTCAATTTTCGAAATCTTACTTGTTAAATGTCCAGTTGATTTCCCGCCAACTACTCCAAACAGTCTTGAGAAATAATAACATTTACTCAAGAAAATACCTAATTTATTTCAAGACACCACGTCTTACAATTAATATATTCACTTAAAATTATTACGTTCTTCCACTACTAATGAAAATTTCCAACACATCTTCAGAGAATCTTTAGACGCTGTTATCTTTAGTGCTCAAAGAATTCTGCTTGTTTATCTCGAGCCTTCAAATACGTCCCCATTTTTAATGTAGGAAACAGATGACTACGTTACACCCGTTCTGGATAAATTGACATCGTATATCTGAAACGTTTATGTTTCTCTACATATACTGCGAGCGATAACACAACTCAAAACTCCACAGTTCCGTCTAGCCATTCTTTCATGACAAGTTGTTTCTGTATGCACACAAAAGTGTAAATCAAGACATTACGCTCCTCGTAATTTACGCTGCGCGTGACTGTTGCGGAAAGGTAAATCAACATTTACTATAAACGTACAAATACAAACACCTCACAACCGTTAAAACCATGCTTGAAAAGAAACTTCCGTTACCAAAAAGAGCAATGTTCAAATACGAGATTTGATAAAAAATTATATTACGAAGACAAATAATAGTAATAATAATAATTATTATTATTATTATTATTATTATTATAATTATTATTATAATTATTATTATTATTATTATTATTATTATTATTATTATTATTATTATTATTTTATATACACACACACTAGTGACCTGCACTAGCAAAAATGCTGCTGAAAAAACAACTTATAATTGGATTCCCAAAAAGAAGAACGCACACTGCTCAAAAACCACAAATAAAATACTCTTGTATAGCAAAGGAATAAATTGAATATTTTCAAAAGCCTGTCTCCACGAATACTGCCATAACATGGTAAAGTGCATATCCAGTGCAACGAAAAAAATCAAAAAAGTTGTTGTTTCATAACATATCACGTGAAAATCAAATATTTAATGACAGGTGGCCTCGTTCTCGGAGCCTTGCTGTCGCATAATAGGTATGACGGAAGCAATGACGCACTGAGTATGAGTATTCAGTCGGTACGCACAATATGAACGTAGATGGAATAACACAATCAAAAATTCGCATTTTTCGGTCAAAATCGAAACTGTGTCATTGTTTTTAAATTTTCCCCAAGTTCCTTGGTATCTGAAAGAAACATAGACATTTATCACATGGCCAGAGGCTGCATAGTTTTATTTAAATTTCCGCGTGCACTGGAATTTAGTAATGTTGATATTTATAGAAACTCAATGTACACTATAGAAACAAGAGGAACCCATACAATAGCAATCGAAATAATACTTCAACGCAGAGGCACGTTGCATCACTACCTTATATTTACCTTCTGTGTCAAAGCAGAATTACTCACCTCCTTTTACAGTGAATGTGGACACTTTAAATTCGGTGACAACAGATCCACGGTTGTTGAATGCTGTAACTCGTATCCAATAAAAAGTAGCTGGACTAAGCTCTGACAGCATGTAGCTGCTTCCTGGAGGCGCATGATCGGTCACTGTAAATTACACACAAGTATTAACAGTAATTCCTTGAAGATTTATGATGAACGGAGAAACAGGTAAGATTGCGTATATAGTCGCGAATATTTTTTCGTCGACCGGGAGGACCTAGGTTTCGTCCTGACGGTAGTAGGATTTTTGGGATCAACTTATCAGTTGGGTGGAAGCCCACCTCTGCCTAGACGAGATCTGCAGAGCTCAGATGATGTGACCGGTCGTTTTCATGGTTTCCTCCAGTCAATGCTAGGAGGATGCCGGAGGAGATACTTAAACAACGCACAAGGACCGCGCGTGATCCTTCTTTCTGTATCATCTGCTCCCATCCTGGTCCCACTCCATACTTGGAGTAATGCGATAGAGCCATTCCCAAACGGTATATTATGCGTGATATTCTAGAATGTTCTCTGGCGGTACTGTCAGTACACGGATGTCAGGACAAAACCTATTACTGTTATAGCGGAGGAAAACCAAGGCACGTACAGTAGCTAACATGGCGCACACCGCTGCGGAAACAGCCGCATGCTAGGTTGTTTGGTCGTATTAGAAGGTAAAGATTGTTATGTTGGGTTTATTTAAGGGATATTGGTATGTGAATTTTACGTGACGTAGATCATAATTCGTTACAATACATTGGGTATTAAGTTTTTTATAATTATCATTTCAAAAAGGTAGAATGACATCAAATAATTAGATTATCATAAATATTATTTGTACAACGTTATGTAAACCTCGTTTCTCCATTAAATACTCAGTCAATCGCAGCAAATAAGGTGTCATTTAAAAGCTGAAAGTCCCTGATGTTTGCAAGAGATATTTACATTTTTATATGTTATAAACATTAATAATATGAAAAAATATTTTTTTTAATGATATCACGTACAACCTGGCGGCAAGGCGGGTGGTATCGGGATCAGGCAAGGCAGCATAGGGCGAGGACAGTGCCAAAGAGCAGGGTGGGTTTGAGCAGACCAGCGTAGGCTAGGGCAGGGCGGAGCAGCGCAGGCCACAGCAGGTCACGCCAGACCGCGCTAGGGTGAGGATACACTATAGACAGAATGGATTCATTTTCCTGTCTGAATATATGAATAAGGTAAATAAATATCCAGACAAGTAAAATGATTCGGCTTTAAACTTTACGTGCGATTTAATTTCACGCGTTTCCACTAGTATAATATATTTATAATGTACTTAGGTTTAATCCTAAGGCTCGTAATAGATTGAATACCAAGAGGAATGTTCGAGTTCGTTAGGTACATTTTAATTTTTTTCTGTTATGTTGCTACTGTTTCCCGGTTTGGGCAATACGAGTCTCGTTCCTCCTCCCATTTTCCGTGGGATCACAGGTCATCTTATGTGTTAAAGATCTCGTTGCGGGAACCTCTCCGTTCTGCAGTACTTCCATATTTGTTCTGCCTGTAAGGCACCCTTCCCACCTCGGCTAGCTGAGATAGTCCGAAGATCCGTCATGGACAGTTTTCTGGCTACATATTAATGTTTTGGTGTTTGAATCGACTCGCTGTACTTGAAGGCCTTTCTTGCATAAAAATAAAATGAAGCATACTATTATTATTATTATTATTATTATTATTATTATTATTATTATTATTATTATTATTATTATTATTATTATTATTATTATTATTATTATTATTATTATTATTAATATCAATTATAGCATCATTTGAAGTATGCAGGACTGAAACGTCAAATTAATGAAAATATTTCACTTTCGGATGTCGGAATTCCGTCTTTTAACAGTGTTCGGTTGACAAATATTGATTTTTAGAAGGCAATGACGAAATATTGCGTGATATTTTAAAACCATTTTTGAGTTCCATCTAGTGGTAGTCATATGGAGACATGACTCGCGGAATATGAAATAATGGAAACCGATGTTAGAGTGCAGTAGTTACGGACCTACTGGGGTTGTAACGTCATTCACTACTGACAACAGATTTATTAAGCAAAACCGATTGCAGTTAACAGACAGTTTTTGGTGAAGCAGCAAGTGATAGAAAACTAATATAGAAAATAATTTGCCTCCGCTAGTCCATTGACGACCAGACCGTGGAAACTAGACTCACGGCGGCGCCTGCCATCGCAGGTGCCCTCCGATCGTCTCGCCGGAGGAAGTTGCTCTCCGACTGCCATCGGAACCAGACGTTCCAGCGAAGTGGTGTCGAACAATTGTATGCGAGGAAAGACCCCCACCAGCAATCTCTTGAGGAAATACCTCACTAATCACACGCATAAATAATCGGCGTTATTCTACGCACATCAATGAACGACAAAGTACGTAGACGTGTGGTGGATGACTGGATTTCAGTAGATGGATGACAATCTAATAAGATTGGAAATGAACCGATAAACGGCTTCTAAAGTCTAACAAAACTATGGATAAGTTGTTACCTATTATAAAGCGTTTAAAGTATGGAGAACTGTAAGTTATAGTGTAAGAGGTAGGCATTGAACATTGTGTACAAGAGTAGCATTTCAAATTAGTGTAATTAAAAGTTATTGAGTTCATGCGGACGTGTAATTACTTAGCAATTACCTGTCTAGGAACTCCGACAACATCTCCTGGCTAGTCATCAACTCAGAACTATGTGGAGGCCCATATCTATATTTTACAGATTATTAAATATTCGGTCGTCAAAATATTCGGTCATCGGTCGGAAGACGTAGCGAGAGAAACGACCAATATTATGACGCTCCAAACCTTAATCAACCCCAACCGGGATTAACTTCCACCCAGTCTCCCCTCCACCAACATGGAGAGAAACGACACGTGGATCTCGTGAACGCTAATAATACCAGTTGTCCAGTGGCGATCGGCTCCCGACTCCGTGGTGCGCTCCAGAACGAAGTGGGAAATGGGGCAGTGGGCGTCCCTCCAGCGCTCGAGGTGGACGGTGAGGGAGCGCGGGGCGGCGCTGATGGCCAGGCGGGGCGACGGGGCCTCTGGCAGGCCGCCCCGGGTGCGCGCGCGGATGGTGGGGCCCAGCTCCCCTCGCCCAACCTGAAACGGAACGCCATTTCATCGCGCGGCCACAATTGAAGAGCTTATTTCCAAGGTGACGTATCTCTATAGAACAATTTATCAGCGAATAAAAGTATTCACATTGGACCTTACTGTTGACGATAGGATTCAACGGTTTTCGGATACCGTTTATCATAGGAGAAATGCAATGTTTGTTCACAATATTTGGTAGCGTGGTGAAGAAGCGTCTTAAGACACTATTGAAACGTAATACCGGGAAACAAACGGAAATGGGAATACGTCCCTTTGGAACGAAGCTCTTCAAATGATGCCATCTCAACATTTATGACATGCAAAATCTTGGCTATTGTGCTATTAATATGAATTGTACAATTCTACATCTTAATAATAAAATTTAACGTCCCTTATACTTATTAACATTACAAGTATGAACTGTCTTTGCGACAAATGCAATTCTATTAAAGATAATATTTCTTTTTAAATGTGTTTTATATTAGATACTCATACATTATTTGTTAAAACATATTGTATGATTTCTTCAGCGATGAAAGAGTCGAGCGTTTAATCTTTTTTTTTACCTTAAACAATATTTTACAAGTGGGTAAAATTAGCCATTATGGGGGAATTAGTTTTTTTATTCACGAGCGCTTTACCGCGAGTGAATAAACAACAAACGAGAACTTAATGGCCTATTACCCACGTGTAATATACGTTTTATCTTATCCAATAACCTTTTTAAGATTTTGACCTTTTAGAAGTATGTATGATTAATAACATTGACTACGGCGGAATATGATATGAACTGACTTCGGCGATAGCAATAGCATATGTTGCATTTGCGTTGCGCAGTATTTGAAAGAAGGAAGCGGATGGAAGCGCTATGGGGATGAATGAAAAAAAATCTCGAAAGTATTAGAATTGAAGACGCTAAAGTTGTGGAGGAAGAAGAAATATAATACAAACGAGAAGAAAATTAAAGAGAAGAAGACGAAAGAGAACAAGAAGAAGAAGTGAGAAGAAAGAAAGAAAGAAAGAATGAAAAGAGACAAAGAAAAAGGGAAGGAGAAAAAGAAGATTGAAAGGAAGCAGAATAAAGTAATTGACTATTGACATTTATGTTTCTTCCTTTATGAATAAAGCAATACTTTGTATCCACTGTATTGTTTTCTAAACTTGCTAAACAATTTTTTACCTTTTTTCAAATACATTTGTTGCGTCAAATCACGACGCAACGCGCCTCCTAACCCCTGTTGGGTGTTGAGCGCTTTGGAGTAATCCTCCGTTACTTTTTACCCATACTCTTAATATATGGAGTAATCCTCCGTTACTGTATATGTCCGTCACGACTCGTCGCAGTCTGTTGTCAAGAGGACCGCCAGGTAGCATCTCCGCGTACGCGCCTCTCACCACGCAATCCTGCGTCACTACCCAGCGGCCAGAATTGGGAAGGAATAAGGATAGGGGTAGGGTTTACGACACTTCACAGGGGTTGGACTAGCCCTTGTTAAGCAGCCAAACTCGTTTTGTTGGAACAAATGTCACATGAGATTCGAGGGGAATCGCACCCGGATCTCCTTGGTGAAAGGCGAGCGACTTCGCTCTGCGCACGAGATGATCTCTTTACTACACTAGATATAATAATGTCCCGTTTCAACCTCTTCGAACGCGTAAGTAAACAGCATATAACGTCTATCGGATAAGATAAATAATGTTAATAATAGTAATAATTTATTCCACACACAATTTATCTCCCATAAGTAGGTACCTGGTTGATTGCCGCGGCAGCAAGCTCATACTCAGAGCCACATAGAAGAGGTCCCAATACGTGTTGTGTCGATCGTTTTGGTAGGCGTTCTTCGTGCCAGTCAACAGAATCGTCATCTGTTATTTCTCTCCACGCTAGAATAAATCCCTTCAGCACACTCGCGGACGTTTGACGGGTGACAGTCCATCTGATCGTAAGATTTGTCGACCCTGCATCCACGACAGAAAGGGAAGGCGGCGGAGGAGGAACTGAAAAAAACAAAAGTAAGCAGAAATTATATTAACAATTATTATACATATTACGCATATTAGACATATAATGAGTTTTGTTCTATTTTCAAAAGCTTTATTTTACAATAATTTTCTAACTTCAATAGGAATTAATGTTGAACATTTCACGAATAGACAATTCATGATTGACGCACAGTGCGCCTCCATGTATGCCGGGCACCAAGGAACTTCCACTTTCAAGTAGCCCACTTCAAAGATAGTTAATGTTCCCTCCAAACCGACGGCTACCATAGTCCTTCGCCGCGATATATTTTCGATTCGTGGGGAATATTCAGGTACTGTAATATTTGCACGTCAGAATACAACACTGCTTACATTTTTTGCGTACGGATTTGTCGCTACTGGTTGGGCAGCACAGTAGTCCCCTTCCTTCACCCCCCAGCTCCCAGTCCTCACGATACAAGAGGGAGGTTCGTGTGTGCGTCGTTGTCAATGTGTTACTATCATTAGTTTTGAACCGGGCAATGGAAACTTTTCACAAAAATCGCAATCCAGGTCTGTGCAAATGACTGATCCGTGTGCCATCTCCGTCACGACTTTGCGATTACAGACAGCAAACATCCTAGTAAAGAGCCTTAGAAAAACAGCATTTGACATTTTTTCAAGAGCTCTGGTCTGATTTTATATTTGGAAATAGTTTCCTCCTCACAATATGGACAGAAAATGTACTAATGTGGATTTTTAAAATCTTGGTCACATACATTTTGCAATTACATTTGTTCAAAAATATTGAGTTTTTTCTATGCAAAACAGTAAAAGAGCCTCTTTACGTTCCTACTTTTAAAGAAAGATTTCACCTCTTTGAAAATATTGTTTCCAGAAAAGAAATCCGGAAAAAGAAATCCCCAAAAAGAATAGTTGTTTCTTCTCTGTTCCCAGAAAATAAACAACTATTTATTTAACGTAAAAAGTTAAAATCAGTGACGTACTATGGGGAGAAGTGCAGTCTGTGCACTTGAGCTATGGGATCACAATCCTAACATTTACACATACTACGTTAAATTATGAATACAAGTAGCAACGAGCGCTTTTGGGAATTATTGGTATGAAAATATTCTCTTCAGTGACATAAAAATTATTTGCAAAGACAAATCAGCTACAGATTTTGGCTCTTATCCCTAGTATTCTTAAAGTATATTCCCTAAAGAAATCGACTTACTTCTGCGAGAAAATGGAGAAAGATTATTTCATCAGCTTCATTCCCAAGAGAGCTCAAGAAAACGTGCACAGATAGTGAAAATATATTTATAGATGCACAAATAGTGTGTAAACCGTTTAACTGACAGCTGTTGTGTCGTCGTTGCGAACGAAGAGCTAATCAGGAAACGAGTAATCGTTTTGAGACCTTAGTAACAGTCTGTAAACTTAGTTTACAGACCTTTGTAACCTTAGTAACCTTAGTAACATACGCAGCTCGTAACTATAATTCACGGGCACAAGTAAAGTAATAGCTTTATCATGCAAAGGAACAGCGCGCACCTCGTCTGCACAAAGCACACAGCTCTGAGAATTTGACTTCACATACACGGGCGTGAAACTTGTTTCTGCGTTGAAGAAAAACAAAGACATTCAGAGAAGCTAACTCAGAATCCAATTTAAAAGAAATTCTGCTTGTTAGTCGTGCTAAAATTGCGATCCCAGATATTCATATCCGGGTGAAATTGAAAATGAACTGAAAACGAAAGATAAGTATGTGCAAGGATGCAATGTGCAAGACAAATGCGGAAATTTGGCGCATTTCCCCAAGTTGACCGCCCCTGATACATATAATGATCTCCCATGTCGAAGAGATTTTTCGTCCAGATTTCTTTTAGATCATGCCTTGACCGACCCTTTCATTGCTTCTGGACATAAATGTACCTTCACTATACGCACGTTTTCTTCAGATCTTTGGGGAGAGGGGTGTTCGCGAGGAATTTAATTACTTTGTCAAAGTACCATCATTCTCCATTTTCTGTCAGTAGTATTTCGATTCCTTCACCCAGGATATTGTAAGGGATAAGATTCAAAATATGTAGCTCATGTACTGATGAAAATAGTTTCTATTGCACGGAAGCGAATTTTTCTTGCGATCAATTTTTTTCTAAAAACGCTGGTTGTTAACTTTACTCACAATTTAACTTAAGGATTCCAGAGTTCAAGGGAAAGTTCGATATGTGTACTAGTTCCTAAACATCAAATGCAATTGTAACTGTTTTTGACGTTAAACAATGAAATAAATAAAAAATGAACACTCAAAAAAATTCAAATTCATACAGTAGTAGTGCAAAATAGTAGTTTACAAAGTAGCATACATTGCTCAACAACAACAGATAAAATACTCTCTTATAACACCTATTACATTATATAATCTCATGTTAAATGTTTTCTAAAACCATGTTCAGAAATACAGCAGTAATAGCGTGTGGTATATTTGGATACATAGTACAACAATGCTTTACACACCAAGAAGTACGTAGTTCCATAACGCAACACGCGAATAAGAAATATATAATTGAGGACGGCCTTTCTTGTCAAACCATCTTGTTGCATGACATCAGCTGTCTCCTAAGTTGAGACTCCACTCTGAGTTTGTGAATTCAGTCGGTAAACGCTGTATGAGAATAGCAGAATAAAACAATCAAATATTTGTATTTTTCAGAAAAAAATTGAAACCGTTTTATTTTAATAAAAACATGAAATAAACGACACGATGGAATTTTGATATATTTAATCGTGGTTGTCCAAAATTTTAAAAAAAGGACTAAAAATATAAAAAATATGAAACTGTTGAATTGTTTTCGTATTTCCCCCCAGATCCTCGGTATCTCTCGATACCATCGACACCTCTCACATGACCACAGGCTGTTTAGTTGACGAAGAGATGGTTGGAAGGCGGCGCGACTCACCGAGCACGACGAGGCGGTGCTCGACGCTGACGTTCCTGTGGACGTTCTCGCAGCGGCAGGCGTAGGCGCCCTCGTCGGCGGGGGCGACGGAGGCGATGCGCAGCGCGCCGTTGGGCAGGGGGTGCACGCGCGAGCCCCCGCCGCCCCCGCCCCCGCCCCCGCCGCCGCCCCCGGCCGCCAGCGGCGCCGACTTGAACGTCCAGCGGCGCGTGGGCTGCGGGTAGCCCACCACGCGGCACGGCAGCACCACGTCCGTCTTCCACGCCGCCACCACCGTCTTCGGGAAGGACACGATGGCGGCCGGCACTGCGGACGGCGCACACGGGGAGTGCGTTGGGACGCAGGAAGAACGCAGTCGATAGGGCAAGGTTAGCTTATACGAATGAGTAGAAGAATATTCATTCTTTTATGGAAAGTCAATGACAGTAGAACCCCGTTAATCCGAACCCCGTTAATCTGAAATTTCAGATAATCCGAACAAAATTCTGGATAGAGGGAAAAATAAATAAAATACATTTTTGTAGTGAGAAGAAAGGATTTTATAACTCTAGAACTGAACAACTAATAATTGAAATACATATTGTCGAAATTAAACGCTTATTGAACTGGTAAATACAGTGTATATCATATCGATATTTGAGTATTGAGTAGATGTAATAGACATATAAGAAAAGTCCAATTATCTCGTTTTATTGGATCCGAGAGAGATTCAGATAGCTTGAAAATCTTGCATAATTTGTTATGTCAGTAAAATGTAAATTTAATTATGAAAGAAAATAAAGCGTACAATAGCAAAAAGTACAGTGAAAGAATATTGGGTCTACGTCTCAGAACTGAGAAATGATTTCTACATTCAATAACGTATTGAGTGGTAAAATAGTAAAATAAACTTGAGCTGACGTAAAATTTGAAAGTTTGTATACTGTAGAAAATTATTATCTTCAACATCCATATTCCTATTATCTATTTGCAATAAATGTAATAATTATAATAAACTCAATGAAACCCAATTCTATCCTAACTATATCTGCAAACGCATAACAACTAACGCGAAAGTAAAGTACTCGTGAATTATCTACATTTCTCGATTGTAAAAAGTACGAATTCTTCATGAAAATGGTGAGACATAATATGAGCTCTGAACAGTGGTTCTGATCCACTTGAAAAAAGTATTCATCATGAAAAAGCTTGAAATTTAACGTGTTCTATAATTGTTTAACTCTACTACTTTAATTGTGCTGTTTATATACATTTAACGGTATATTTAAAACTTAATTTTCAATACTTTTTAACAATTAAATTATGACATTACTTAATTATGAAATGAATATTTGCCACAAAACATCATTATTACACGTAAAGTATGTCACTTTTCTGATAGGCAATGTTGGTCATGACATAACGTTTACATTCATGATATCTAGCTAGAAAAACAATAATAGCAATAAATATGAGATGGATATACGTAATATTTGGTCACAAAATGATGATTGCGGGCTATAAAACAACATAGGGATGATACCACCAACTAATTAGTTAGGGTACATTAGTCAGTAGACTCAAAGGATTTGCGAAAGACGAGAGACGGAAACTGTGTTGCAAATTCTTCCAGATAATACGAAATAGTGCAGTCATAGGCACATGAGAAACAAAAAAGAATTTCCTTATGACTAAAAGCTCAAACGTTGCTTCAATTTTACTTTACACAGTTGAGTTAAATATGTTAATTTTCAATAAAAAAAAGGCTCTATCCAGCGAATGTATGTTAATTAAGAGAACTGATTTGTTATCTCTGATAAGTAATTACACAATTATTGTTTAACCTTTTGATAATAATCAGCTGATAATAAACTTTATTCAATGGCATTTTCTCAAATATAATAATTTATTCAATGAGTTGCCAAACATGAGTTAGAAACATTTTTATTCCAATTAATTTTAATACTCGTTCCAATTGCATAATTACGAGTATAAGAAATCAAAATACATGTTCACTATTAATCTAAATCATTCTTCTAAAATACATGTGTTTTTATAATACAATAAATAAACAAAATATAACTCTCGTCAACACGAATTTCAAGGGACCGAAAATATCGGAGTTCGTGTTATAAAAATTCATGTTATCGGAGTATTATAAATGTGCGTATTTCTGTAATCCCTTGCCGGGACCGAAGTTTTGTTCATGTTACAGCGACATTCGTGTTAAGCGAGTTCGTGCTAACGAGGGTTTACTGTAATAAAATAAACCTTTGCAGGTTTTGTGTTGTATGCTACATTTGTAGCAGGACAATTACTGCTGAGAATCTTACCTCTGGCGCTGGGCGTGAGGTCCACGACGGTGGAGCTGGGTCCCTCGCCGACCTGTGTCTCTGCACTCACCCACCACATGTAAGTGGCCTGCTCGCTGAGGGGCCGCGCTTCGAACTCGGTGGCGGAGGCGTTGACGGCGTGGCGTGCGGGCTCGCGCTCGCGCTCCGACCCGCCGCCCCCGCCGCCTCCGCCGCCGTCCCCGCGCCGCACCTCGCGCTGGTACACGTGGTAGCGCAGCAGAACGCCGTTGGGCTGCGCGGGCGGCAGCCACACCACCAGCGCCGAGCGAGGCGACGACAGCGCTGCGCGCACGGCGGCGGGCGGACCAGGCACTACGCACACGTCGCCGCGAACGGTTACAACGGCGGCGTTGGGTAACAGGTAGCGCGCGCGGCGCTCCGTGGCGCGGAACGACCGCGTGGTGAAGTGGTGTGGAGGGGAGGGAGCGGCGAATAGCGGGAAATGGAGTTTCCGAGTAGGGCCCCTTCATGCGCGCTTATTTGGCACATGGGTACACGACAGGCGATATATGGCCTGTTCTACAAGCTGGACATACGATGTAGCAGAGTGCGCTGTGGATTGAAAACGGGCGATCCGTTGAAACGGGCGATATGTTTGGAAAACGCTACAATGGAGATACAACATTTCTGATTTTCAGCATTATAAAATTTAATTCGTTGAAAGCTTTCTTGTTATTTTATGCCCACAGTTGATAGTTGTATATTGTCGCTTATTAAATTTTACTTAAATGGTAAAAGTAATTATAAATATTTCACTATACATGAAATGGTTGATCAAGTGATTCAATATTTGAACGAGTGGTTACATGTCATACGAAATGCAACCCGCTATACATTGTCATGTAACTTGCAGGAATGCAACCCGCTATACAGTGCAGTGTGAATTGAATGAAAGTTGCCTAAGTGATAGGCGCTACAGGTTCAAAAGTTAATGAAAAGAATTAAGGTTAAAGTTAATGGAATTCACGCAATTCCATCAGCAATGTAACGACTCTTTGTGAAATTGAGAAGAGTGGATACCACCGACAATTCGAGGATATCTTCTGTCGAGGAAAGAAAATAAATTGTTAGATCAATATACATAATTACATAATCTAATTTTTCGTTCCATTTATCGAACAGGGACACTGATTCCCTCTCAGGTATTACATACGCCTTCAACAGTTAACTATTTATGCCACTGAAGGAACAATATATACAATTTTAAGAAACAAGATTGGAATATTACAGTTAAACCGTTCCATCGTCAATGACGAGCCTCGTCGCAGCGCTAGTTCTTCAATGTAATATATTCAAGAATATAGACAACTGTTTTTGTATAAGAAATAATAATCAATTTCTTACGGCATATATTCTATATTAATTTAATTTTCATAAATATTTTGTTATAGATATATGTATTTATGTATGTATGTATTTAAGGTTACAGTGATAGTAATGTGTGATCGTAAATTACTGTCATTATTATTATTATTATTATTATTATTATTATTATTATTATTATTATTATTATTATTATTATTATTATTATTATTACTATAAGTGAATCTATTCGTTCACGTGGAACATGACTAAAATAATGGTCACAGTCTGGAGCTCATTTGCTCATTCAAATATTTTCTATGACAATGGAGCGCATATTTATTTTTGTCAATTTTCCCCCAAAAACCCTTGTTGCTAACTTTATTTATAATTCAACTTAATATAGTAAAAGAGGGGTACAGATTCGGATTCTGGGGATCAAGAAAAGTGCACAGACCTCCTTTCCCACGAGTCACACACGTTTTTGACGTTAAGAAAATAAATAGTGGAAATGGTATTTAAAATGATATGCCATTTTCTAAGAAACATACTGTAGTTAAAACATCACTGACCGCCTTAGGATTGTTTTAAGAGCCTGGAAATTCAACATTCCAGTCACAACATTTAACAGCAGTACCCACACACCGACATTATTTAAATTTAATTTGCATATCACTTTCCGTAATAGAGTTGAACGCGGAAAAATAGCTTCACGTTCAGAATACTGCAACTCGCAATGCCATTCACAACAAGATTGCAATTTTAAAATACTGAGAACGGAAACTAACTTGATAAGATTTATATACAGTTTACGGAAGATAAAATGTGATGTGTGCATTGCAGTGAACGGAGAACACGAGGCGAAAGATATCGCGGGGGTACGTTTTGGCTTTAAGGCGGGGAAGAGCGGGGAAGGGCGAGAGGTGTGCGGCGAGCGGCGCAGGCGTGCGGGGGCGGGGGCGGGGGCGGGGGCGGGGGCGGGGGCGGGGCGGAGGCGGCGAAGACGGATGGCCGAATGCTGGGATGGATGGCGGGCGGGGATGGGGGCGAGTGAAGGCCAGAGACGGTTGGCGATGAATGAGGGGAGGGCGACGTGCCGCGACGGAAAAAGAAGGGACGAGACACCGGATCGGCGCGGCGGTGTCGTACGTAAATTGCAGGCAGTGAAAGAGACGCGCAAACACATACGCACGTAGCGAATGTGAATTTACAGTCAATTCCATACGATGCAATTATTGTTATTCTGTACAGCAAATGAAAGTAAGAGGAAATTTTTCTAGTAGGAGTAACCAGGAACTAGAAGGAGCAGGAGATAATTCTATTTACAATCCCCCAATTTGAGGTTCCAGAAGAGTGGTAGATGTTTTAAACAAAAATATGCTTTGAAATAGTTGCTCTCACACAAAGAAGTTGCTCAATAAAATTTCGTCAATAGGTTAACATTTTTATACTCCAAAACATGCTGGTCGGACATTTTATGATGATTAAGCAACAATATTTCAAAGAAAAACTTTCTCTTTGAAAAGATTTTGACCAATATTCCTCCTTGCGTCTGCTGGAATCTTTTGTGTAATTTGCAATCACGGGTACTTACTGGTTTATAATAGCTTACATCCAAAAATTGATAACAATTATTCATAACGTTAAATGAAACCGGTAAATGAAGCGATTAACAGTAAATTCATTCTGTGAAATCTGCCGATAATCTGTTTTGTCCATGACCGCTATTTGAATCTACAACATTTTACTCGGAAGTAGTAAGGTTTGACGTGTTCTAGGTGCGAGGCTTCGGTTTGACGTATTCTAGGTGTAATCTGAAGCAAGTATTTGCAAGTGCTATCACAAACTCGAAAACAGTGATTTATAATACAGTCTAAAGTACCAGAATATAATGCGGAAAAAGAAATATTTCTGATACTATTACATGTTCCTAAACAAATTCTAAGACGGATCTCTCAAAGAGTTCAGAAAATAAATATTGTTTATATAATGTAATTACATATTAACATTTAGCTCCTGTGGAATGAGAAAGGATTCCATAATTCAATGGAAGCAAGAGTGCTATGTTTCTCTTACTCTTTTTATGAAACTTCCACTCTGTCACAAATGTCTATCATTATCACAAATGTCGCTATATCTGACGCAATTATTAGCTGCGTCATAAGTGATAATGCTGCTATATCATGCGTTCGTTCCCCAGATCACTACCGCGACCATCCTCTCCTTATCTACCTTTCTCTTCATCAGTTTCGTCATTATCATCATCATCACAACTTCAATTTTTCCGTATCAGCTTCCTTATCTTCCATGCACAATAAATTTAACTACTTCGTCCAATGTCTTCATCATCACAATTATTATTATTATTATTATTATTATTATTATTATTATTATTATTATTATTATTATTATTATTATTACTATTATTATTATTCTCAACTTCTTTTGAGGTAATCATTTCCCTTCATTTGGAACCTAATCGAGAACATAGGAATTTCTGAGGCACTTACATCGCACGACGTGACTAGTGTCATGAAGTAGTCTTCTGCTGTCAGTACGCAAGACTTGCATCACGCCCACGAACTGTGCGTAAGATCCTTAGAACCCCGTAAAGTAGTTGAACGATTTCAGAATCTCACCATCTACACCAAGAATTATGCCCAATCTGCCATCTTGGCGAAATAAGAAAATTAATTTTCTTTCTCGATAAGTTACAAGCACCATCCAAATTCCGAGATGAAAATCATAACAAAATTAATAAACGACTTTGATAAAATAATAGTAAATTATAACAAAAATAAGTAATAAACAATTCTGATGTAAAAATATAAATAAAACGTGTATGTAGAAGCTGTAAACAAGTACTCGAAAGCGAACGCGAAGAAAAGATACAACAAAAGTAAAATCCAGTGGTTTCTCTGCTATATTACACCAAAATAACTTGGATTCCGATGCTGGTTCGCATTCCAGATGCACCGAGTACGCGGGCCGTGCAGAAGAACTCCGAATGCCGCATTTGAACAGATCCAATGTAAATTACATGAATGCAAATGTATTCGCAAATTCATCTCGCTTGTATGCAGCAATGGCAATACAACTCAAAAAGTATGCTTTGAGAGCCACGACAGTTCTAAAATAGTGAACAAAATTTCGTTCCAGTAGCAATATAGAAACAGGAGTTACGTTTTTATTTCAGCACTCAATCACCTGGTCAGAAATGAAAATCCCCTTGGCTGAAAAGGGATGGGCAGAAATTAGTAAAGGTAATCTCAGATCAAAAGGACTGGAGCGAAGCTGGTAATGGAATCATGCATAATGAATGTGGAGAGTTATACAACCAAAATTGTAACTTATTTCTGTTCATTAGTGATTTTGAAAAATAATTCAACACTATTCTTCACAGAACAAAATACCAAACAAGCAGTGTAAAAATGTGGTATCTGTATTTAAACATCAAGTAATACAAATAAGTTTTGTAATTTTTTTATAATACAATGTCCAAAACAACTTATTGCATGTTATAGAATAAATCACATTTTCATTAAACATCTGAAATTTTGATTTTAGCAAAATTCCAAGTTTATTTTTGACGCATCGGAAACATTGTTTGTAGGTAAACAGTACGGTGGTCTAGTTGCTATGTGAGAAATCTCTTTTTCGCGGATTTTTTTGCGTTTAGGTTCGAATCCCAGCTCAGTGAAATATCTGTTGTGGTTTGGAAATATTTTGTGGGATCAAATTGTACTTTAATATTCCGTAACCGTTACAAATTATTTAAAGATTGTTAATCATTTGAGCCGTAGAAAGGGCTTATTTAAATGTTTTAAATTAACAAACTTTAATATAAAATGTGATGAGGGTCATTTGAGGCCATGTGAAATTTCCAGACATTGAAGCGTGTGAATATAAAAATGGGCAGAATATTACATATTAAATTTAAGAACAATATTAGTAATTGGTCTTCATTATTTAATTAGTATTTAGAAAACGTTTATTACATATTTTCGCATTAGGTTACTTAAAGATTCACTTAAGGATTGAGTGATTATTTGATGTTTGGTGGCACATTAATTGTTGTGTTCATTATTTTCGTTAGTGTAGAGACTGTATATTCTGGAAGATGGTGGTGATTTCTTACCCGCTGTATGATGAGATTTGACGCTGACCTACAAGTCAGTGGTCTTCCGAGATGGGTGGTAGCGTAGAGCATGTAAGTGTGTAAGGGATAAGACAAGGAAAAGGAAGGAGCGATCGCGCACGTAGCTCGTTTGCTAGGGTACTGCTCCGACAATCGGCAGCTATGTTTCACTGATTGATTTTTTCGTGTTTCCGGGCGCGTCAACTGCTTTGGACATTAGTCCCGATAGTGTAGTGCGTGTTTTTTTCGCGGGAGATGGCGGTGATCTTTCCGCGCTGGATAGCGAGATCCGGCGACGACCTACCGTCGGCTAGCGGGGTTTCCCCCTAACCAGGACTCTCCCACCAGCGGGGTACCGCCCCAGCCGGGACATGCTCTAAGCTTCCGACCGATCTCCCGGAATATGTGGTAGTGTAGTGCATGTTAGTGTAAGTGTGTGTGTGTGTGTGTGTAAGGGGAGAGGATAGGACAAGGAAGAGGAAGGACAGATCGCGCGCGGTCCGTGGCCCGTTTGGTAGGGTACTGCTCCGGCATTCGCCTGGTGTTGATCGAAGAAACCACGGAAAACTACCGATCAGAGCAGCCGGCCGCTAGAAGTCTCCTCCAGAGAGCGACTGAATTCGACCTAGCTGTAAAGCTAGTATCGAAAATCCTGCCGCCGTCAGGACTCAAACCTACGACCTCCCGGTCAGAGGCGCTGCAGTTGATGCACTGAGCTACCGCTCCCAGTCGGCAGCTAGGAGAAACCATGAAAAACTACCGATCAGAGCAGCCGGTCGCAAGAATTCTCCTGGAGATATATGCTAAATTTGCCCTAGCTAGTGTAGAAACAACGCCACCGTGAGGATTCGAACCCTAGTACCTCCCGATCGAAGTCTTTGCAGTGACAGCGGCAATACTTGGTCAAAGTCAAATTTAGCCGGTTATCCATAAAGAGTATCCATTACCTCTGCCCAATCACCTTAACATCAGACAGCCCTCACTCGTTACTAATCCGTGATTTAAAGTCTCATCAGACAAAAATCCAATTCCGAAATTGCGAACCTTGACGCCACAAAGAACGGCGAGGGGCGCGCGGGCATGCGTCGCGCCGCCGCTTTCCCAAACGCTTTCCCAAGCGTAGATATTGCAGGTGTGTTGGTGAGCAGGAAGGAATATGGAAAAAAGCTTTGTCGGAGGGGAGCTGCTTGCTTCGGCCGCGAGGCGCGGGGTGGGGTGGGGGGCGGAGGGATGTGGCGCGCCGCCCCGCTTTCCCCGCCGCCCCCGCAATCCCCCCGCCCGCCGCCGCGCCGATGAGAGCACGCGAAACAGTCGGAGCGTTGCCTGCGCCGCTCACTCGCACACTGGGCCCAAACGCACCAAAAGGCGACGGGGAACATACATGAACTGATAATGGGAAAACCGAACTATTCTTAGGGGAGAGCTCCAAGGAGAGCTCGGGAGCTTTCTTGACGTGTATTGGAATTTAAAAGAAATGAGTTTCACATGTATTTTTCCGAGCATATTAAAGAAACAAATATATATATATATATATATATATATATATATATATATATATATATATATATATATATATAATTTGTTTCTTTATATATGAATTCAGACGGCCGTAGTTGAGAACTGATAAGTTTTAAACATGGTGAACTTTTTTAAAAATCTATTAAATATCTTGGAAGACAAACTCCCCATTTGAGGAGGTAGACGCATGAGGACAATTTTTCGAATTAAATAATTTATTTATGCTAAGATGCTCAAGAATTTATAAACTTCTGCGGTTCATAGTACCTACCTACTTTTAAGGTACTCGCGTACTTTTAAGGTTGATTGGTGGAAAGTACAAGGTATAAGAACAAAACTTGTAAATATTAGACGGGAATTAAAACTGGTCAATAAGGATATTATGGTTTTCACAGAAAAACAAAGAAAAACGAAGAGAAGTTTTTGGAGCGCATAGTTCTAGGGCATGAAATATTTTAAAGAGTTTACGCACAAATGTTAAAAATACAACAGATTTAGTAGGAATTACTTTATTAAATTGAAAGAAAACGTTGATGGAATATTAATTTAGGATCGAAAACTGTTTTTTCTTGGTTCAAGATATTGTGGAAAAAAGAATGAGACACTTAAATATAAATATACAATTATTAAGATTTTAAAAAATTGATTTTCCTCTTAAATATGGTAAATCTCCCGGGGAAAGAGGGATTTCATCTGAGCTTATAGAGCCCAGTCAAATTAGACCAAAATATGGCGATTGAAGAAAACATCACGGAGTTTTCAAACTTGTTATGATTGTTTGTTGGTACCTACTGCAGAATATACTAAAAATCTTGAAGTGTGCGGGTGAGCTGTTCTTGTTTACGAGAAGGCCCTAGTTCTCTCCCTTATAAAATAATGTTATGATGAGTTCAATGCATGGAACTAATCCTATTTTTGTTCAACATCAAAAATATGTATTTGCATATTTTGCGCAAAAACAAGAACAATCTACATCTTTACAAATCTTATCTTGCATATAGATTTGCGAGTATCCGTGGTCATTGGGGTCAGAGATTACCTCAGGTATGAAAACTGATAATCCATAGTTTATCTGATGTGAATCGAGGACAAATATTTGGCAAAAAATTGAGTACACTGTCAACATACAAATTAAATAAAACAATACAAATGGAATCATCACATTTACCGTGAACAATGAGGGACAACTAAAACTGAGAGTGTCAATGACGAACGGTACACAACGAACGACACGAACGTCAATGTTTGGCGAGGGGATCCAATGATTAGTGAATCGGGGGAAGCCCTTACATTCCTAAAATCATTAACGGTTTCGGAAGTTTTACAGTGAGTTATGTTGTTTTCCTAATGAATACCTCGGTTAATAGGGACATTTGTATTATTTTATGTAATTTGTATGTTGACAATTTACACAATTCTTTACCAAATATTTGTACTCGATCCTTATAAAATCAACTATGGATTGATCAATGATCTATAATGATCAATTTTCGTACCCAAGGTAATATCGGACTCCCAATAAACACAGATACTGAATAATCTATAAGCAAAATAAAATTGTAAAGGTGTAAAAGTATCCTGTTTTCACGCAAAATATGTAAACATATTGTTGATAAATGGTGAACAACAATCAAATTACTTCCGTACACTGAACTTATCGTTTTTATAAGGGAGGTCTAGGTCCTTGTCGTAACAAGGGCTAGGTCCTTGTCGTAAACAAAAACAATAATTTTTCTAGCCTATAACTCTAAAATGCTTGATTATACAAGAAAACCTTATAGGAACTTGTTTGTAGGAAATTTTATCTACTTTATTTTTGTACAGAACATAATTCTCTGTGGGATTGATAGTAATGAAGATCGAAAAAGTACTTTCAAACGGCCGCCCTGACCCCGGCTCACCTCCATCTTCAGGATTTTTAGTATGTTATGCAGTAGATACCAACAAACAATCTTGCGAAAGTTTCAAAACTCCAAGATTTTTTCACTCGATTTGTCTAATTTGACGGGGCTAATAACTACAGTACAAAGAAAGTATAGATTATAATCGGATCTTTATTTCGAAATAGTGCATATAAATAGGGCAGATACTCCAAAGAAGATGAAAAGGAAAATAATTTCAGTGTCATAAAAAGGAATAATAGAGGAATGTTCACATTAAAGAGGAATAATCGTTTTATATACATTTAGTCGTTTGTATGGAACGGTTTTGAAATTTTATTAGCAACAGGAATTTAAAATTAAAGATGAAATTCAAGCTGGTTTCATGTAGGAAAATCGACGATGTCATGTTTCAACGATTATCATGTTTCTGTACTTAAACAGTTGATTTTTTTTTTGCTCTAGGTCAAAATATGCATTATATATTTATATATTTGAAAAGTATAAGATAACATTCCACTTTTCAAGTTATGGGATATTTTGAATGGTTTTACAATTAATAAAATAATTCTGAGAGTTATTCAAAATGTATAAAATGGTGCAGAGAAAAGATAAATTCAGAATAAAGATAAATTCTAATATACCTGGCCCTACTTTTCTTACGAAAGGTTTATGTCTGGGATGTAGTATTTCTCCAACAATTTTAAAATGTATCAGCAAAACTCTTTGGAAATTTGGAAAAGAAAATGTAGTGAAATGGAGGTTCCCTTTGGAAAAAACACGTTACGCTCCTTGTTGTTTGCAGTTAATCAAGGTTTGATAACTTAAAATATGGAAGATATTGAATGTTTCGTAAATTAGTAGAGAATTAATTATAATAAATGGGGCTTAAAAGTACATACGTCTGAAACATTTTATATTGGATGTAGTTATAAACCACAGAATATGTAATTGACTTTGAAAAAGAAAAAGTAAAGGGTTGTTCTGAATTTACATATTTACGGGTAAAAATTCTGAGTCGAGTCAAGATGAAGATATTAGACAGATGATAAATAAAGATATAGCGGCTATTTCCGAGCTATATAAAAAGAGTATGGGATGAGAACACTGAGAAAAACAAAATTACATATTTTTAAAGTAAACATGGAAAGTATTGTGGTGTACGCCGAAAAACGGAAATAAATTAAAAATTTACAATTAAATTTGGCTTCAGAAATGGATTTATCACGTAGAGAAGCAAGAATATCAAGGTGAGAAAAAATCGTAATACAGTATTTCGTCAAATAACGAAAAACGAAGTTCCGACTTTGAATTATATTTAATACAGGGTTCAGCTGGTTTGGACATGAGATAAGGATAGGGGAAGAAAGAACGCTCGACGCTCGGTTAAAAGAAATTTCACAAATTATGGCTATTAAAGGCTTAAAGGAAGAGACCTATGAAGAGAGAAATGTATGGAGGAAAAAACTGAAATAAAGTTGTTTGTAAGAGATTTTTCATCATCAGGAAGTTGATTTTGTAAATAATGTAAACATGTTAATTATATTGTCTATATGTATTATACTAATTATACTTAACTATTATAAATTTTAAAATAAGGTTTATTGAAGTTTATTAACCCGGCCCAGGCAATGACAGTTCTTTTTACCAAAAAGTTGCTGTTTTTCGGCGCACTATTACATAACTTGCTCTTCTTACGAAGTACCTTCGTGAGGGCGAAAAAGTGAATGTGAGTTTTAAATTTTCTCATTTCAAGTTGGCAATGGCTCTAAGCTTGAATTAAATGAATTTATCTAAAAATATTAATCCCTTTATAATTAAATTTCTCCCCCATACGTCACATACAGTTTTTGACTGTTTTTTACTAAATAAATAAAATTAAAATCTTTAAGCTATATAAGAAGTGAAATACGCAGTGTTGTTGGTTATTATTGATTGTTAATATTTTCACACTATTTATTAATAATATTATCTTTAATGTATATTAATAATATAGTTTCTAAAAATCAGATTGAAGTAATCAATTTTTGTCATTTCAAATGCCCCCCTTAAATATATCAAAATTATTCCTCAACATTTTCTGTCACCTCCAAATGAGTAAATTTTGGCAGATAAGCAATTATGTAATGATAGCTTCACGAGTTGAGCTGTTAGACGTGAAAAAGCATTGTTGGTAACTGCAATCGTTCGCAGTTCATGCAAGTGATATAAAAAGGTTATTTCGTAAAAAAAGCTCATGCACGGTAAACGAAAGAGAACACAGGAGAGTGTCGTGTCACACTGTACAGATGAATGGTAGGGCACTGATATGGAAAGAATGGAACTTCCTTTCAAAGAATGAAACATGCATTGCATTCAATAGGTAAAAATGGAAATACACTTACACCTGATGATCTCTTACTATTAAAACAGATCTTAATTCAGTTAGAGAAACGCGAAAAACAGTTTTACGTAGTTTAATTTTACAGAACGTTGTTTACGATTATGATGTTGTTAACTGAAATATCAGAAATAGCATCTTACACGAATATTTTCTTAACAATTATTAGAACTAATTGTACATAAAACATTCGCACGTTGAGAGTACGACTGATATTTGAGATAAATTTATTTTTACACGCCTTACACAATTCGTGTTCATCGAAATTTCTGCGAGAATTTTGATCCGCAAAATCGTGATTCATGTGGCGTGGGCGCGGTTTCGTCCCACTGTGCGCCGCCCGTCCGCAGGCGCGCGTGTGACAAAGAGTGAGCGGCAACAAAGCCGCGCGCCAGCGGAGAGCGACGCAGCGCGGTGTGGCTGGGCGCGGCGTAGCCAGCACCCGTGACCGCTGCGGGGCGCTTCCGAACGCCAGATCAACTCTTTTTTGCTCGCCTCTCTCCGCGCGCGGAATGCGTCCGATTGAAAGCTCTGGACACGTGGTTAAACTCAATTTTTGGGACTGAGGGAGAAGGTAAATCAATCAATTAGTAAATAATAATGAAGTAAATAAGTAAGTAATGTATATTTATGTTGTACTTTGCGTTGGTTGTATGTTGTTCTCTCTTCTCGTGTCTTTTTCATTTTAGATTGGAATTCTTTTTGTCAATTATCAAGATATTTCTCAGAGAGTTCTTTTCTTTCTTTCTTCACAATAATTTCTATCTAGAATATTTTTTATTCAGTCTTGCCTCCCACTTAACGCACAAACTTTATTTTCTGTCTTTTATATTGTGTTTCCTTTACTAACCGCATATTTTTGTTGGGTTCTCTTCAGTCCGGCTGTTTTTGGTTACACAAATGGAAATCAAATAAAGGAAAGGTAACGGTACTTCATTGCAGAGTAATCGGAATATTCGGAATTCATTGTTTCATGTTGAACGCGCGTGATTGAAATTTCATTAATTCAAAACATTTATTAACCAATGGCGTTCGAGACGAGCTTGAGAAGATTAGAGCCGTAGGAGTTAGTGACACTGCCTGAGCGGCTGTCTGTCTCACTGAACATCACTAGCGCCTAAACAGAACACAGGATTTTTCCTAAAATTTAGAAGGAGAAATGGGGACGTGGCCAGGCTCGAGACCCTGCGAATTCTAGAGAGATATTTTAATTTATATGTTACTTTGTATTAAAATCCTAGGGCTTTTAGGATTCTTTACAAATCTTTTATTTCATTTTCTCAAATAGACAATATTTAATAACAGTAAAAACGGTATGTGACGTAAAGGGTAAAGTACAATATACACACACTTTCTTGAACTCCAGATACTCTTTTCCCACCCTTGAACCATACATAGTTGATTGATGAATAAAACTGTCAACAAAACGAAGTTAATAATATTTGAAAATATACATATTCGCTTGCGAGTAAAAGAAATATTATTTGCATCGATAAACGAAACTCAGGCTTGATTTGTTTTAGTAATTCTACCAAAATCGTAACGCATACCCCAGCGCTATTCCTATCAAACTAGCGAACGGAGAGCTCAACGAAATGTGCGCATAATGAAGCTATATTTATGTCCAGAAGCAAAACAAGGGTCCATCTCAGCATTTTCTCAATGGATTAGGGAAACTGGAAAAAGACCTGATCGACATGGGGTCATTGACCCAGAAGCTGAAGTACCTAGCTTGTTACAGGCATATTAAATCTTTTTTAAATTATACAAAACAAATGTAAACTAATGTATTATTTTATTATTGTTAAAATAAATATTATTTTTAATTTAATTAAGTCTCTTATTGTGTAGAAACGGTAATGCAGCAGAAAATATTTTACTTTGCTCTTAAACTTGTAAATCGATTTTAATTGTCTAATGTCATCAGGAAATGTGTTGTACAGTAACGTACGTGGATTTCTCGAAGTGATTCTGACACATGATGGATGTGATTTCCACGATGCGTGCTGTAATTATAAGTATCAGTATTGCATTAAAATGCGTTCCCATCGTTAAGTAAGTCAGTTTAACAAATGACGTAGACGTAATTTTGATTTTAAAATTTTTGAATTTCAAAAAAGCACATATTTAATACTCGTACATTGGAAAATTTCGCGTGTTAATATTTACATTACAGGAGTAATTTCTAAATTTTGAATACAAATGCTTGAAATCATCACTTAGTAAGTGCATTCAAATGTCAATTTTGTGCTCATAAATACTTTCCTTTTCTCAATTGTAATAATAATAATAATAATAATAATAATAATAATAATAATAATAATAATAATAATAATAATAGTAATAATAGCCCTTTCACGTCGTTCTAGTATGGATAGCAGTGGCCATTTAGTTGTGGTCTACATTAGGAAGGTGAGAGGTTCGAAATTCGGGTCGGCAATTAGTTTTTTGAGCGTTTTGTTAGGAGAGGCCAGATTACATTGAACACAACGGCTAATTTAATCAAAACTTATCAATTTTCAAAAATTAAATATGTTTGTTTTCTTAATTCTCTACTCTTGGTTTGGTAAAGATGGGTCGTCTAGACATTAAGATAGATGAATTATTTGTAGGATACAAGTTCAATATTATAATATTACGATACCGTTAAAATAATAATAGAATGTAGCTAAGACTTGTAGTACTTACTAGGTTAAATTTTAATTACCATGGGAAATAATACAAAATCATAAATTACCATAACAACGGGAACTGAGACAAAATTGCAAACATGTTTTGAACCTGCAAATCAAGTTTATATACATGTTAGATCATGTCGCAACAGTTATCACAATCATTACATATGTGAGTGAGAAATCAGGTACGACATTGCAAAACGTAACCAACGCCTGAAACGTTTGTAGTAAGGGGATAGATTATAAGATATACAGAACCATTGGTCTTGAAAAAACAAGCGTTTAGTCTCTAGAAACGGGGGTATCATCTCTAGACACGTTTTCCGCTTCTTAGATTACCGAGGTTGCACATCACGTTTATTTAAATTAAAATTAAGTCTCCCAAAAAGAAACTGACGCTTCATCCTCGAATAGAGATGAATTACCTGCATTTCTGCAAATGTAAATAGCAGCTCCCTCAAATCTTGAAGTTTGGGAAATTACGTTGCCAACATTTTGTCACCGTCAAACGCTAAACGACTTCATACGTCTGCAGAGTTACAAGCTCCGGATCAAACACAATGCTCTCCCTGTAATCTTCCACAGGAACTGAGACAACACGAGCAACCCCGGAGATATTACGAGTAGTTCCCTAAAGGAGCGGCGGCGCAGGGGAGTCTTTGAACTTCCGCATGGTGTACAAAGGGGAGAAAAACGAAATGGAAGAACAGATGCTCTGCGTCAAGAAAAACGTTGACGTGGCAAGAATTTCTCCAGCGATTTTTGCGAAACATATTGAACAAGGTCGGCAAGGGGTCAAACTATGTACGCAGAATAGAAAAAAGTAAGTAAAAGTACATAAAAGGATAATGAAAGAAGAAAATTGAAAGAGAAATTTGACGCAGAAATAAAAATATCAAAAAATGCAACAAAGAAAAACTTAGATAAAAATAGAATAAATTGGTAGGCGACATGTCAAAAGATTGATGATTAAAATGAAATTCATATTTCCAATATGAAAGTAAATAATGTTGAAATGAAGAAGGTAATAATAGAGTCAAAGAAAATTTAAAAAAGACTCAGAAATCACTCCAATCAAGGCAGAATGTACTAACACAAATAAACCACGATGGATTCTACGGTAAATAAAATTAATGATGTTAAATTTAGAGAATATGTTCTTTCGTACTTTCTATTTGCATGACATTTTATTTCAAAGGAACTGTCAGGTTATATGAGGTGTATGTTTATGCTCAAAAGTTGTAAAATAAAATATCGTTTTTCTACTCTAATTTAACAAAGAGCAAATTCATAATCAAATATTTAATAATGCTTATTCCTGTTACTTTACTTCACGCCATGAAAAACACGATTTTTCGTGCTCGTTTTTCGTGTGAAAACACAGGATTTTTTCATTTTCAATAATAGTTTGCGAAACATTACGAAGCGTGCACGAAACGCAGCAAAACGTGTGCGAAACATCTTTCGACACGGCGAGTCTTAATATAGTATTTTTAACACGTATGCGAGGTGATTCGATTTTTTAAGGTGACCTACTACTTCAAATCACTTCTAAACCACTTCAAACTTGATACGTTTTTGAAGATAATAAAACAAATAGAAAGTAATATAAGGAATGCAGGGGTTGTTTAGCATGCAGATTTCTACATCGACTTTTAGCTTTTATAAACCTTAATTTTTATGTCACATGTACATCAAGATCTAATGAAACTCCCGCAGAAGTGTCAGTATAATCAATACAACGAGCGAAGGAACAGTGATATGAAATATGTTTTAGAGTTTCTAGTGTAATATTTTCGGGGTCCATTGTTTGTCTTCTGTAACATTCGAAAAAAAGATTTTAATTTTGTCTTTTTCAGCTGAAACCTTCAATAAATCTTTCCATTTTTTAGTATCTCTGAGTGCGCTTGTTACTTCTATGACCATTTTTAATAAAAAATACGTTTGGAGCTGATTGGTGCTTTTCAATTGAGGTTCGTTGGCACCATATCAACCTGCGTTACGTGACACTCAATGGACGAGCATACGCCTTTTTGCATAGATTTCGTTTTCTGTAAATGGACAGTTTTTAATTTTTTTACTAGTTTGTATTAATTTACTTCAAGTTTGAAGCTACTCTTGGCTAAAGAAAAACATTGTATTTACATTACGCTGAAAGTCTTGCAAGAATTTCAGCTTTTGATTTACATTTTGGTGGCAAGAAACGGATTATGAAAGCCTCTTCTTTCTTGTTGCAAACGAAGAGTGGAGCAGCCATATTTACGTCAGAACAACTCGAGCGAACATAAAATGATAACGTTGTAACTTAGCATAAGCAAAGTGAACGATGTCTTCTTAAGGCTAGTTAGTACACGAAGCTGTTCAGTGAATCTACAAACGACGAGAACGAAAGTTCAGATATTTATTGATTTACCCCATTAGATGAATCACCCAGGACAACGCGTTCATTCTTTACCAGTTTTGTTAATGCTTTCCCGTAAAGACACCTAAATTAAATAATATACATACAATAGAATGGATCACTGACGGTTCCCTCCCCGGTATGTTTTCTCTCATTGACCTAAAGCATAATGTGGCTTTAGGCTATCAATTCGAAGATTGAAAGACCAAAATTATGAAGTGAGAAAATGTTTCAGACTAAAAGTTATGTTGGGGAGAAAAAGAAGAATAAGAAGGAGAAGAAGGACGAAAACAACAAGAAGAAAAAGGAGGGGAGGAGGAGGAGAAGGAAAGAGACAAAGAAGAAAGAGGATGAAAAGAAGCAGGAGAAGAAAAGGTGAAGAATTCGGAGGAGGAGAAGAAAGAGCTGAATGACACGAAGAAGAAGAAGAAGAAGAAGAGGAGGAGGAGGAGACGAGGAAGGAGAAGAAGGTGGAGCGCAGAGCGAGGGCCGTGCAGCTGGTGCGGCGCGTCACTCACCGTCCTCGGCGGTGCGGCAGATGAGCGCGGCGCTGGCGGGGCCGCCGCCCGCCGCCGTCTGCGCAGACACCTGCACGGAGTAGTTGCAGAACTTGCGCAGCGGGGCCAGGGTGGCCTCCTGGCCCGCCACGCGCACCGTGGCCGGCGGCTCGTCCGGCCCCTCGCTCTCCGTCCACGCGCTCTCCGACCACACGCCCACGCCGCCGCCGCCCACGCCCACGCCGCCCACCACGCCGCCGCCGCCCACCACGCCCACGCCGCCGGACGCGCTCCCTGCGGGCAGAGGCACGCGGCTCCAGGGACGCGCAGGGCTTGGCTTGCAGCCCATCAATCCTGTGGACCTCAAGCAGTGCGCGAGCTACACAATTTGGGGCTGAAAGGTAGCCCCTGAAAAATTCAACATGTGAAAGTTTTAGCAAGGAACTATACGAGTTATTTATTTCAACAAATATCAAAAATTAAGTTTAAGTTAGAAAAGTTTTTGGAAATATATTTTATATAATAGTTTTAAGTAAAAGAATTTAGTGATCAAATAATACAATTTCCTTGGTGATCTCAAAATGCTAAAAAATGTTGTTCTGTTTATTTAGTGTTTAATAAAATTACTTGTTGAATATACGGAATAGTAAATATGAATTTCTTTAAAACCTATTTGAATGTTAGCGCCAATTGATTCATTTCACAGAGTTCTACCTTGTAAGTAATGACTATTAACACATTTAAAGTAAAAAATAATTGAAAAATTGATGAAATATCAGACTACTGTACCGCGACTAATAAAATGACGATAACGATTTTCTCGAGTTCCAATTTATTTTTCATTTTTTAAAATATTTTTCCCTTCAGTACCATCATCGGGCCCCTCGACTTGCAGGGCCCCGAGCGAGCGCCCTTTCCATGCCTAGCGCCGACACTGATCTCAAGCAGTCTTCAAACCTTAGTACCGGCAGCGTATAAGCTAGTATGACAGTTCAATGTGCTGTTGCCATATATTACTTCGCACATGGCACCACGTACATGACAGATAAATGAAATCTCAAAACACTAACACTTACTGACCGTTTTGATATCATGTTTATAACTTTCGCTAAAGCCGAACCATATCGCCTCCACGACTTCGAGTGAGTCAGATAAGCGACTTCGCTAAACCCTGGCTGTGAGAAAGTAAATAAATCCTCGCAAGCTGATTGCTTCAAAGCAGGTCACATGACGTACCACAGCACGTGGCGAGAGAACTGTCAGAGTTGCAACTACGCTGCCGATACTGTAGGTTCAGATAATGTGTGAATCAAACTGCACGTGTCAAAAGATCGCGAATAATGTTTTATTTTTATCAATACTTCAATTTTTTCCGTCTATAAGCTATTATTTTACCAAAAAATCGTAAGTCAAAAAAGCACAATGTTTATCTCAGAAAATGGCTTTTTTCTGGTCACAACTTAAACCGAATTAAGATATTCATGATTATAATTTTAACACATAATTGAATAAAATAAGAATGATTGTACTATTTAATAGTTTGTAACAAGTTAACAGTAGTTTCAAATATATCCACCTCAACACTCAAAATTATATTACGTTTTAAAATCGTTCGTACAATTAATTGCAATAAACACTGTATTTGCTCAAATTTCCCTCATTTTTGCATTCGAGATTACTTATTCTTAAATACATGGGCAATACTTAAAATAATAATATTATAGTTTATGTAATAACAGTTCAAAATATTGAGAGATTTTGGTATTAAATTGATGTTGCTTTGCATTTAAAACATCTATTTTTCCCAGAGCCGTCTTTTAAAACCACTAAATCTTGAGGATTAATGTGTGTTATACTTCTACAATACTCATGTATTAGGTCGATAATTATAGTTTCCCAAATTCCAATTTACATGATTAATTTATGTTGACGCACTGTCTCACAGATAAGTACTTCAGGTCGGCTTACACGACGACATCCTATTATTTATTTTTTAATTTCAGTTTAGACTAAATACATCAATTAACTATTACATTGCTAAAGTAATCGTTTTGAACGATGAACATTCACTGATGTGAATACGGACGTTAATAAATCGTAGTATTTTTACATAAAATTTATGTAACATTTAATGTGAGATTCTCTTTGAATATTCTGCTAGGGAAGACCACTAGAAGTGAAATCATACTCCTAAAATCGAATGGAATTATTTAAGAATGTAAGTGATTAGACGTGTGTATGCCCAGAACTAGATGTGGTTATTTTTTGGTCCTGGCACAGAGAAATTTCAATGTTTCACAAACACACATAGTTATTAGATTGCTCCCCTGAAAACAGGCATTATTGGCAGCCAAATCACATGGGAACTGGTAGCGCCGATAACACATTGAAACGTTCGTCAATTCACACATGTGGGATTTGACAGGGTTGAGAAGTGCCGCTGATGGGAAATATCGTTATTTCAAAATGTAATCTGCTTGATTGTCATTGAATGTTACATATTCACCTTGCTTTTACCATGAATTGGCACTTTGGCACATGGTCAGTCAATTTTTGGGATAGACGTAGTGAGTGTATTTACTGATTTCTGAACAGTTAAAATGAACGGTTCTCTTATATTATCAACGTAATGTATTTTTGTAAAATATTAATTAATTAAATAGAATGACAGCATCGTGCCTCCCGGTTTATTGTCCATAATTACATGTATTTTTCAGGTGTCTTAATGTACTACATAGCTTGCAATCAATTACTTGACGTGCTCGATGTAATGTAAAATATTTTGGTATACATCTCAACTTTTTTAATACATAAGGAACTTCCCAGGGAAGTTATATTAACCTCTTATCCAAATGATATTCAACATTATTATCGACGGAAATGACAAGCGATATTGTGTAACATCACGATGTGCTGCCATGTTAGCTTATACTACGTTATTGTACAAACCAAATTTATGCAGTCATGAAATTAAAGTAACTCGTTTATCGCCACGATACTGGGTAATAACGAATATAGAGCGTCATTATCGACAGGACTGCACATGCAGATCCCTAGCGTGCTAACAATATGCTTCTGTAAGTGCCGTGAATGTTGTAACCTAAAAATACATTTTCACGCAAAAGCCGGCATGGTGGCGCAAGGGCTTGAGAATGAGCAGGGATGCGTACACCAAGGCTGTGGGTTCAAATCCAATAAAAGGCATTTATGTTTTCCGTTATGTGAATTGCGCGTTTTCAGTGGCGATGTTCTCAGAACCAGCACATGTACCACCTCTGAACCTAAATCCCTTCTCTATCCCGGTAAAAGGTGCGAGTGAAGTTAGTTAATATGCGTGACGCAATGGATCTATGGGTCACGGCGGTAAGTGCTATGAAGGTGCAACCAGAGTCCTTTTCACTCAATCAAATCAAACTTTGAAGGGGTCGAGAAGTACGCATATCCGGAGACAAAGCACAACCAGGAGCGTCACGGGCCCTTAGGGCACATCGGCATCATGGTTTGGGGGCCTGAGTTAGGTAACCAGGTGTTTACACCTAGAGTTACGACTGAGCCGGGGGGGGGGGCGCCCATTGAACCGAAAGGTAAGAAAGGACAAGATAGGACAATTACATTTACATTTTTCGTGGAATGGATAGCTACCTAATCAAGATGTCAAAAGCTACTTTCAACATTTGTGATTGGAAATGCCAAAAGAAAACATTGAAGAATGATGCAACCTATGGAATGAGATTTTGAGTCTACATCTGTTTCAAGGAATAAAGGACGATTAATACGAAAAGGTACGTTTTTTTATGGAAATTTCACATTCGTATGTATAGTATAGAAGACCGGTAAATACGACAATATTTTCTGTTCGTACGAGTAGTTGATGTACAAAAATAGGGATCAATCTGGAGGAAAATAGATTACCGACTCGTAAATCCTTGTACTTCTTTGCCATACAGAGCCCCTCAGTACGGAGCATACGGCGGCCTGTGTCGCTTTTCCCCTTAGCAACCCTACGCCGATAGACGCGCATTGGGTCCTCTTCGAAACTGAAGTATGCAAAGCCCTACAAGCGCCATCGCTCCCCTGAGTTGGGGCGACAAGGCGCGCCGGCCGTAGGAAAACGGCTCGTGTGCAAATCAGCTCCGCCCCAGCTGCCACATCCACCCCTTTCGCCACCGCCACCGCCACCGCCACCGCCACCGCCACCGCTACCGCTACCGCCACCGCTACCGCCGCCTTCGTCGTCGACGACGCTGCCCCCGTCTCTTCCCTCCTCTTCCTCCTACACACTCCGTTTCGCCGCTCCCCTTCGCTGGTTCACCACCCCGCGCCCCGCCCTGCCCCGCCCCCTCTCGCGCCCGAGCCCTGCGGCCCCGCTTGACCACGTATTAGCAAAGGCCATTTCCGGGGACACCGGCATTCGATGCGGCGTTCTCGCTGGCTCGATATGCCCCGCGTGGGAGGCCGCCTGTGCGGCGTGGAGGGGCGGCGCGCGGGTGCTCCGGGAGCAGCTTCCCTCAGGAGCCCTTGCGCGTGATGAGCGCTCCGCCTCTGCCGGGGCTGGCCGCCGCACCGGGAGGAGCCGTCTTCGTAGCTGGGATTTGCCCACTTCTATTCGCCCTGGCGCGGCGCGGCGCGGCACGTGCTCATTCCCGAGTTGGGGGCAATAAAACAGTTACGGATCCGCAGCTGCTACCAAGTTCGCCGAGCACATGAGTGGAGATCCCTCAAGGGTTGGAAGTGGGCAATCAGTTTTTTCACCAATAATTAAAAGTGCATTCAATATCATCACTGCGCGTTTTCTACTCGTTTTCCCATTAGCGGGAAATAAAAAATGACAATCACAACGGAAATAATTGGAGGAACACAGAAATCATTGCGGCCATTCATATGCAGAAAACACACTGGTGATATGAATGATTGTGGCGGCTTTAGAATGCTATGATTTTTATAATAAAATTTTAACAAAAGTGCAATCATTTCATGTTTAGTGTTAAATTACAATTGTTTTAGTTGATGTTGGAAAGAGAATTAAATCGCAAAAATCTAGTTTTAAAAAGTAATTTAAATTTTAATCAATCAATTGTTGTAAATGTTTACTGCATTCGTTTGGTATTTTTAGGTAAAATTTCAAAAAAAGAGAAGATTTAATATTTACACACGTATTACCTATCTGGCAGTATGTGACGTATTCACGAATATGACAAAATCATGAAAGAATGGACAAACAGTACTCAACAATAATACTAAATAAGAACATCAAAAGCAACTCATATTTTCCCAAATCATCTTTTTTCACTTCCTCCAAAAAATATCAATGGCATTGATTTATCCTCATTTAATAAACCACTCACACGTTCTCCACACATCCAACAACATATGAATACTAAAGCCGCACATCCAATCTGTTACATCATTCTTCAGTTTTCGGTCGCTATTGGGCCCTAAATTAAACTTCTAGAAAAGCGATAAAAACCATCAGAATGCATACGACCCGTGACAGCCACGGCATCCCGGCAGCGAGTCCGCGCATCTCGACGCTGCCAATCAGCGCGCGTTCGCTATCTGGCGCATAAAAACGAGGACACGCTCCGCTCTGCACGCTCCGCTCGCCACCAGCGCTTCGCATACCCCTCCGCTCCGCCCCGCCCCCCCCGCACCCCCACCGGCTCTGTCGTCTAGTTCCGTCATCGCCGCGACGTCAAACGCAAAGCGGCCGCCCTGCTCCGTCGCTAGACTAGCTCTGGGCAATAACCTGTCGCCTCCCGTCCCAACCGGATGTGCACCGGCGTGGCCCGAACGAGCCCAAAGCGACAGGCGTTTAGACGTAGCAGAATTACAGTCAGGCACAAGTCAATGAGTGACGTGCCACTTTTTTCTTGTTTTACCGGCGTCAATTATTTGCGTTCTCGTAAAAGAGAATAGTAACGGATTCGTGCCAAACAGATCTCCCGAATTAAACTAGTTCTTACCAGTACAAGCTGCGAAAACGCCTTTAATTGTGTATATCACTCTTTCTATAAGAAAATTTGAAAAAAAAGAACTAGATACAATATTCTCGTAACTGAGTTATCGATGTTAGCTCAGCTTATTGTAGCCCTAAAATAGATTGGAAATACGAAGAATTAGAAAAAATGTTACCTTCCTTTAGTAAGAAAAGCAATGAATTTAGATTAGTACTTATAAACTTATTCAACTCATAAAATTTAGAAATATATGTGAACAATTAATTGCAACCACTCAGTTTTCTGTTGAATAGTTCAATAAACTCTATTCGATTCGTTTACCATAACGACCATAACCATACAGAACCATACCGACCATAACTACCATAACAATTCATCTACCGTAAAGATATATATAGACCACTTATTATGCAATGCATTATTGCTTCCGTCTGCAAGGTATACAAGAATTTTTAACCCCTTAAAATCATGAACTTTTTACCACCTTTTCAAAGAATTGAAATGAATATACTATATTTTGTATCCTTCTATACTTGAATTTTAAAATACTTGAATTTATTCAAAACGCAAGCCTGTATTATATACTCATGCTTGAAAGTTCCAGTAGACATGAGTGATAGTGACATAATTAAGGTATGTGATAATCGAGAGCCATAACCGGTGCACATCCGCGTACATTATTTCTAGCTTATGCAGCGAGTGACGGATAAACCGGATCTCCGCTAGGGTACACATACGTCACACAAGATACGCAATGAATAATGAGGACACAACATCATGGCTTATCGCGAGGATCGGAGCAGGTCAAGCTGACATCCAAAGTGAGAACCTGAAATTATTATTTATCAGGGGGGAAACTAAACACGTAGTTTTAATATTAATATGCTAGCGACACACTGAATAATTTTAAAATGCCATTTTTCAACGCATGGCTAATTGAGACAAAATCGCGTGTTTCACAGTCGTATTGCGTAATAAATTATGATTGCAATTTCTTTCTTGATTGAAAATGGACGGGTTCTTCAATGAAGAGCACGTTATTGATAAAGACAACAAAATCAAAGAGACTACATGAATATCGTAATTGCATTTATCCCACGCACGATCTCCTCTACAGATAATATTACTTAAGTTCAGAACACACGTTTTAATTATTATATGATATTACGAAGACAAACACTGACTTTCTGAAGATCGCTATTAAAGGAAATGTCGCTCTCGTTCTTAAGCAAATGAATAATGAATATGGAATATCGAAATTGCCGTGCATAATGGTGAAAAATAGGTCAATTCATCATCGAAATTAACTCTAGAAAATGAATAAAAAATTAAATCAAATAATTTCATTATTAAACGAAAATTATGTAATAATTAGACGCTAATGATAATGTGGTTTGTAAAATTAATATAATTAATATAATAACAAAATTAATATAATATTAATAATACCAATACATTAAATTGAATTTCATGTGACAAGAACTACAGCTTCTTCATGCGACATAATTTTGGGAATGCATGTTAACAGGCTTGAATTGTTATCTGATTATAAAAAGATTCCTAGTAGCGTCACTTCATAACAATTAGTTATTATTTTCTCACCTTACGTCGTAAGAAGAGAAAGTATTGTAATCGTATGATTTTCCCATAGAGAAACTCTAATTGCCAGGCATAATATTGGTAACACAAAAGTGGGTAAATATCATTCCTGTACGGTGTAAATAACTTCTTCTAACACGTTGTGTAGTCAGAACCCATGTTTTGTGTGTCCTTGATACCGACAAGTGAATTAACGACATAACATCTGTCTGTGGTCAACGCTAGCGCCTAAACCGTTCTGTCAATTTTCTCCAAAATTGACATTTCCCCATCAATTTTAAGGAAATCAGGGCTATGCGAGTTTGAAACATATTTTGATTTTGGGGTACTTTACATGAGTCAATTATATTTTTAAAGTTTTCTAAAAAGTAGTCAAGAAATTTTATTATTAATTATTGTCCTCATATAGCGTATACGACATTTAAAAGAATGGCGTAGGTCTCATTTTCTTTGAAATAACCGATTTTTAGAAATTCGCTAAAAGTTCAAAATCTTTTTCGGCGTCATCCTTCATCTTCAAGATTGAAAATCGATATTTTTTCTTAATAAAATGTGTAGTTGAAAAAAAGATTGTGAAATAAAATAATGTACAATATTTGAACGTGTGAATAGCTTTTGCGTAATTTTGCGTGAAATTTAAACAACCGCAAAACAATATTATGTTCTACAACTACAACTACACAAAATATTATTTTCTCGAAAACGGCACCAAATGTTTTCTTTAAATTTTCACCTCGTACGTATCAAAGAACGGGGGGAAATGTGCTACTCTAATTTCAGCGAACTCACTGTATTTTTGAAAATTGCAAAGAGTAAACATTGCAAAAGTACAATTGAAGATAGAGATTGTCATAAATAAATCTGTTCTAAAAAATCAATCTTTAAAAATATTTGTGTACAATGTTTTTGAAAAACCTAGTAGTTTTCGCATACTTTCTGCTTGAAGTTAATGCAATTTATAAAAAATACTAAGAACGCCCCAAAGTTTTTCTCTAAAATTTTCCAGAAATAGAACCAGGGACGTTTAAAAGGATGGCGCAATACTAATTTTCATTGAACTTTAAAATTAACAAAATTGCAAAAGTTAGAAATAAGGCGAGAAAGTAGTTGCTGTTGTAGCATTACTAGTTTCTATCTTTAACAACTACCTCTCTAGAAATAAGAAAACTATAATAAACTAATTTGAAATAATTATTCTGTTGTTCAGCCCGTCACTACTGCCGTGGTTTCGAAGTCTACACATTCTCCTTATTAGAGAGGACAAATTAACTTTTCTTAAACGCCTAATCTTATTTCACTTTGAGTCAGCTATTAAAAAATTCTCAAAGAAGTTTCTTCACCATAAACAAGACTTATCTCTATTCACCAAACCAGTCAACTTATTGTCTTTATATAGAGGAAAGTGCCAAAATCACTATTCCACTTTAGTAATTTTTTCTCCGTACCATTCTTTGCAGTTACGTCCGATGCAGGCTGTATCGCATCCTTAAAA
Organism: Teleogryllus occipitalis; assembly: GCA_011170035.1. Taxonomy (NCBI): domain Eukaryota; kingdom Metazoa; phylum Arthropoda; class Insecta; order Orthoptera; family Gryllidae; genus Teleogryllus; species Teleogryllus occipitalis. The sequence continues at coordinate 125,850 of BLKR01002253.1, forward strand.
CAACCTCTAATTTCGCAAATGGCGAGCAGTCACGCTCTCATAAGCGTTACCTCGTAGCAGGCCATTCGCTTCCTGTCGCACTCTAACGGCCCTGGTTCCAGGCCCCTAATGAGGGCCCATTTCTCAGCTGCCTCCGCTCGCTTCACTCCTGATTGGCGCGAACACAGCTTCCTACTCGCAATATTCTGGTTTATCGCAGAAAGAGATCGTCAAACTTATGTCAATTGTTTTCTGCTGAAAGGATAATTTTCCTTCGTCAATGTCATCAACACTGGCTAATATATTGCGGAAGTGTTAATGAAAAATAACTGACTGGGATAAAGAAACACTCGACTGCCATTGTGATTCTGGTATTGTAAATCTCCCAATATACCTCGTGTGAATGCTGATATTTTATTGAGTATGGTTCTAACATTCACGCGGTATTTGTAGACATCATAAGTCTTTTGGCTCTATTTCACTTCCAACATGTCAAGTTAAATTAAAAAGGAAAAAGTGAAAGAAGACACTAAAATAACTAAACAAATCTTTTAAAATATTTATTTAACTAAATATATTTATATTCCATTGATAGATTGTAAATCAAATGACAAAAAGTGCATTTTATGAGAAAGTAAACTAAAATAATTATATGAAAAACCGCATTGTTGGAACGTAATTGTCAACATAGTTTTCCTTTAGACTTTTAACTTTCTCTCATAGGAACTTCAAAATACACTTTTTGTAAAATAGTATAAAATACATGAAATCGTCTTTAAGATTTAAAAAATCCTGATGGATCATTCACTCAAGTACTATTGAATTTCAATACTCAGAAAATGTTTCTTCTGTCTCATTCTTTCTCACATATCCAAATACACGACACTACGAAATAAACACATGAACAACGCCACATTTCTTATCTCTTGATAACACTGATGATTGATCACGAAGATGGCGCCGAGGAGAAGTATTTTCCCCCTTAGCACTCGGCCGCGCGAAAGTTTTAAGGGCCCCTTAGATAAGATTCGGTAACGGCAAATACTGCTGCCTGGCAAGCTACGCGGCATTCCAGTTTGAAACTTTCTAACTATTCACTCCCCGATCACAAGGGTCCTCCAGAACTGCACCGCTGTCTAGTTCCACTGAAGCATTGGGGGTTGGAGTACGGCTGAGGGATATACGAATTGCTTTTGCGAGAAGTTTCCGATCCCTCTCGCGCCCAAGCATCTTCTTTAAGCGCAGTCGTTAAAACCGGCCTCGTTCGTCCTCCTCCGAAGAGTCAATATCAACTAATACTTGGATGTATCCTCCACCAATAGGAAGACAGTATCGACAAAAAATAACGAAGATAAAATTTTTGGTTCTGTCAAGAGGTATTCGATCTTGCATATCATTCATTGTTTAAAAACGACGTGGGAAATAACCAAGCCCAGCGCAAGCTTCAAACCGTTATAAATAAAAATACAAAATAAGTAAGATATATTATGCGAGTAATTAACATTATTTTTATAAAAACGTAAACTTTGTCAGAACATAAACGAATGACTTATTTCGAAATGGAAAAATGTTTAGCACATTTTTCAAATTTTTTGCTTAATATGTCCGCCTATGAATAATCTGAAACACAACGAGGATTTATCAAGAGGAATATTCAAATATCAATCTGGCCCTCCGAACTTGAAATCTATATATTAATATTGAGGCATATTTTACATGAAACTCAAAATCTATTTTCATGATTTCCCCAAGCACGGCACGATTTTTTCTTTAAAATTATTATTCCAGAAAATGTCAGTGAGATAAAGTAAACGGTAAAATTCATATTTTTATTAAATCTTCTATTTTACGAACATTTTTAACAATATTTTTGACATTCATGTGGTAGATTTTAAAGAATTTTAAATGGGAGTTCTCAAAACGGATAGATCATATTTTGACAAATTAAAATTTCCAATTTACTCTGTCAAATATCTAAACAACTGGTACTAAAACAGCACATACGTTTGTCGTATTATTTCCACCGTTTCTGTTTTACTATTGTAACTTACATCCTACTTTTTGAAAATGCAAAAGGTTTAATGAAACTGACTCTTGTACTATAGAATTCTACGCAATGTGCTTACAAACATTTTAATGCAAAAATTAGGGACCGTTTTTGAGAAAATCTTGATTTTGTATTTGAGGTAAATTATCAAGAAATCACTGAAATTCGAAAAAAAACTTACATTACGAAAATTCTACATGAAACAATTTTCAGATCAAATCGTGAGGGGTAGAGACAACTATATTTAAAAATTTAGTAGTAGGATAGTGTCGCGAAAATTGAACTAAATTTATTCATTTTTGAAAATTAATAAAGTTAATATTTTTTCGATCCAAAGGGAAAAGGTCGGATTTTTAAAATTATATTATGGATAAAAGAATAGAAAATACATGATGAACAACTTTTACGATTTCATCGTATTCTAGAAAAGCATAAAGGGTCAACTAAAAAGCTTAAGATCTATAAATTTACTTGAATTAAAATTCTTATTACATCTTACCAACACACCCGGAATGAATTAGGTATCTCGATTTTTCGACCCGACAAAATCCACAGGCCTCGATAGAGTTCAGGGGGTGGCACTAAAACATTTGACCCATAATGCGACTCACAATTTGACTACCATCTTCAACGCAGGCATACATTTATCTCACTACCCCTCCATGTGGAAATATGCCAACGCCATCATGATCCTAAAACCAAAGGCCACAAACAAGCTAGCAGCTGCAGGCCAATCAATCTTCTACTCACTGCCAGCAAATTTTTTGAATGACTTTTAATGACACCGTTTCTGACTAACGTATTACGAAAACCAGTTTGGTTTCAGAGACAATAGATCAGCGGTACTGCAGTCACTACGGCTTGACCTACACGTTTCAACATTCCTACAATATCCACACGACGTCCCCGCTCTATTTACAGATTTCAACAGTGCCTCTTCATCAATGACATACCAGTACCTCCCGATGTAAATGACTATCTTTACGCAGACGAACTGGCACTGTGACCAACTACACGACTAAAATGGCATTAGAGAAATTACGACTAGCCGATGACATACAGACTGGAGAGAGAAAACCAAATTACATCCATTGCATCCAAATGTCAAGCGATCATATTACAGTGGAAAAGGGCAGATCCAGCAATAGACCCCATTCACATCAACGATATGGACATGCCATGGAAAGAAGAAATGACGTACCTTGAACTGGCATTCAACCGTAAACTACTGTGGACCCGACACATCAAGGACAAGACTCAAAAAGCGCATCAAACAATCAACCCTTTACTACTCATCACGACAAACAAGAATGTGAAACACAAGACCAAACTTTACATATACCATACATATATTAAGCCAATAGCTACATACGGCACTGAAACATGGACCTCGACTTTCCAATTAAATTATAACTTGCTGACCAGACTGGAAAATGGAATAATCAGATTGATTCACAGACCCGCACCTGACGACTGCTACCTCGACATTAAAGCTCAGCACGACATTAAACTTCTTGCGAGAGAAACTTACGAAACAGGACTGAAACGACTTCTAGACGCAATGAACAATCCTACCTTCTCAGCTTTTGTCGAACCTCATCGCCATATCATCAACGGAACCATCCCACACAACAGGAAATGCCACCCGCTTGACATATACACCCTACCTCCACCTTCTCCCACAATGTAACTACGTAGACCATAGGACCAGGCACTCGGATAACCAGCACTTACATACATGACTTTATAATGCTTCTTAAATGACTGACCACTCTGCTAAATGATAGGTACTCTAAAATCCAGAAAAAAATTCCTTTTTCCAACAATCGCCACACACCATACACAGTATTACCAATACTTTAATAAAATAACCACTCACGACGCGGTATCTTCAAATAAAATAACCCATCTAAAACCCCTTCAACGAAATAACCCATCGGACATGTCCCCAGATCTCTAATACACCCGCTTTAAAATGAATTGTGATCCCCTTCTGCACCTTCATAAAGAAACATATCTCCTCCCACAATGCCCTCCCTTTAACAAAATAACTGTCTATATCGTAGACCTAACAAATAAACCCGACTTCTCTTGTCCAAAGCATCACCCATCATACACGCTTCCCATACGCCATTCGCAGGAATTAGATATCTTTGACGCACCATTTCTTCAGTAAATGTAATTAATTTACACAGTTCCCAAATAATCATATTCACGTTTTATTTTAGTTAAGTGAGATCTATTGGACGTTTCTTAAAATTTACGGAAAATTTCAGATAAATTGTTAGAAAAATTCATTTATCTGATTATCTGCAAGACATGGAATATTAAATACAAATGACGTTTATCTGAATTGAAAACGCTGAATACAGAGTACATTGCTTCACTCTAAAATCAAAAAGGTTCTTGTGTCGATTCCAATGCGAGATGCTTTATTTTATTTTATTTATTTATTTTATTTATTTTACGTCAAAAACAGTTAAAACTGTGTATGACGTGCTATGGGGAAAAGTGAATTGTGTGCACATTTTCAAAATTCTGTGATCCCTACACTAAGTCATATACTACTTAAATTAAAAAAAAACTCCCATGTAATAAAATCTATTTTCAAGGATAAATAAGCAATAAATTTTGGCTCTTATCCATGTTGTAATTCGGAATAATACTTCCTGCCGCGACAACATGGAAACGAGAATTTGAATAACTGTATTTCCCACTGAATTCTAGAAGATGTGCACAGAAAATGAAGTTACATTTATGTCCAGAAGAAAAACAAGAGGCCATCTCAGCATTTGCTCAATGGATCAGGGAAACTGGACGAAACACCTGATGAGATGGGGGTCATTGACCCGGAGGCTGTAGTACAATAGTTGTTACAGGTAGTTTATACACATTTATACAGTTCAAATGGTAAATAATGCATTATGTATCATTGTTAAAATTAATGTTACTTTCCTTGTGATGCTCAGTATAGTCTCTAATTGTATAGAAACAGTTATGCAGTAGAAACGATTTCACTTGGGATTTAAACTTTTCTATCGAATTTAATCGTTTAATGTCATCTGGCAAAGTGTTGTAAAATAATGTACATGTATTGTATGTGAATTTTGTGTAATTGTAATGAGCTGTTGATACTGTCACCTGATGAATATGATTTCTACGTCGAGTGTTATAGTAATAGACATCGGCATTTTCTGAAAATATATTCCCGCCCTTAATCGTCATTTTTGACAAAAACCGCTGATTCGTAAATAAACAGACACGGTAATGGTAAAGCTTTTAGCGACACTTCATTAACGTCACTTTACTTACGAGGAGAGATTTGTAAATTCAATTTTAAATTCCTACACGCGGAAACTCAATTGTAATATTTGAATTTAGTTTAAAGTTACACTCAACGAATGCCATTTCGGAAAATTTGATTTACCAGAAGCAAGTTCAAATATGGATGTTTAAATTACAAGTTCTGAAAATAAGATGCTAACTTTCCAAATGTATTTCACATTCAATGCATGGAGATAGCAATTGTATTCATATTAGATATATATATTCTGCCTACAGAAGCTGAATATTCTTTCATCATTTCCGTTCCGAGGGATAATATTTGCGGTCATAAAAATGAAATAAATATTAGTATAATATATATTTTTCTTATCATTAATTGCATTATATTAGTGAATTCAATATACGTGTGAATTATAACAGAATGTATGTATATTTTCTACATATCTTTTATGGTACCCTTAGTTGGTGTCATTTGAGAAAACGAAATGTCGAAGACATGAACCGGGAGAGATGGCCCAGTGCATCAACTGATGCCACTGTAGTGCCTCCGACCAGAAAATCCTAGTGTCGAGTCCCAACGGTGACAGGTTGTTCGACACTAGCTTGTCAGCTAGGTCGAATTCAGTCGTTGTCTGGAGGAGAATTCTAGTGACCGGCTGCTCTGATCGGTAGTTTGATCGATAGGCTCTGATCGATCTCTTCCGTTGTTTCTCCGATCGACACTAGGCGAATGGCGGAGCAGTACCCTAACAAACGGACTGCGCGCGATCTTTCCTACTTCTTCCTTATCATATCCTCACCCCTTATACACACACGCTCTAATATGCACTACACTATCACACTGGGAGACCGGTGAGGATCTTAGAGCTAGTCCTGGCTGGGGCGATGCCCTGCTGGTGGGGAAAACCTCGCTAGCCAACGGTAGTTTGGCGCCGGATCTCGACATACTACGGGGGAAGACCACCGCCACCTCCCGAGCAAAAACACACATTACACGTACAGGATTAATGACCATAGTAGTTGACGCACCCGGAAAATCAATCAATCGAAGACATTATGCGTGTTTGTTTAACAACGCCTCTCTTAATGCGGACATAATTATTGTTGAGAGCTATTTAATTTTTCCATAATCATTTGACGAAATGCCTACTATCCTTCGAATTTTTTTGAAAGATATTACTTCTCCTTTCTTTCACACATATTGTACTAATAATGACTAGAAGAGAGCAAACAATGAGGATTATCAGCAGATTTATTATTCAAAACGAAGGGCTGAGAGCGGAAAATTTTCTCAGTTTCGTTTAGCAAGTCTATTCTACACATTCAGTTAGCTCAATGGATGATATCAACAAAAAAAAATTAGACGCTCGAGAGGAATAAAATTATTCTGATTTACAATGATGTCTGGCTTTCCGTTGACGCTATTTCTCTTTTCCTGGGAGATTTTCTGGTCATAGGCTACCAACAAACATAACGTTTGTGACTGTATTATGGCCTTTATGGCAAACAAGCCGCCAGATACTGCATGTAACCGAAAGAGACCGTCAATTTTAACGATCAACTTTATCCCCGGCAGTTTTATTTTGATCATTATATCGACGGCTGAGTGTCGTACGTTCTCATGAGAAAAGGAAGTCATGACTTCAAAACGACTACATTCTGGTTTTATGCTGCCTAGAGGACGCTTCACATGATAGTAAAGCGGAGAACCTACATCCACAGGAAAAAATTGCATTCTACCGTTCTATTTGCATAGTAAGAAGTTGCTAATTATACGAATGACAGCACATTGTAAAATTTAACCGAAGCTTAATTTCTGTCGCACATGAATCTGATTTTATAGTCATTCATCTCTCAATATTGTTTCCTGGAAATGGCCTCTACTTAATTGGGGCGCTTAGAAGTATCAAATGGATGGTGCTTTTGGAGGTCCGTCCTTTGTATTCATTGTGCCCAGTACAATAACGTACCTTATAACAAAGGTATTAGCCCAACGTTGTGCAAACTTTGCTGCCTAGCTTCTGACTTAATCCCAAGCTGCTCGTTGCTAAGATTATATGCTTCTAACGTACGATGTAATTAGCATTTTTATGATTTCACGTATTGAAAGCAGGTTTAGATGATCCCTGTCATCCATTACCACGATTTTCATCATAGGCTATAATTTCTACGGTAAATGACTTAATGCCATTGCTCCTAAATATAAATTAATCTTCATCACCTTCACAGAAAATACAATCTATAGATTCAATGGATATCACACCGATGGAAGAAATGATTGAAAACGAAATAGAAAAATGTAGAAATAAGAAAATCTCGAACAAAAATTATGATTTTAGTATTGTATGAATTTTAAAATAAAAATGCCATTGAATATTCCAATGTCAAACTTCCAAAGTCAATGGCAAACTTCAAAAATACGCAATATATTTGCCAAAATTTAAAAGTGAATTCGTAGTAATTTACTTAGACAAACAGCGAAAATTCCTCATGTAGCATTATTTAGTTGGGTTTTGTGATTTTAAGATTTCCTTTTTACATACGAGCAACACTTTCTTTTCCAACATTTATTTTTGATTATAAAGATGCGTTTACCTAATGAATTTATGATTGATAAAATGCAACAAATCATGAAACGGCGATTGGTGGACGGAAGGACTCTGGTGGATACTAGTCTCAGCACCTTATAAGAATAGATGGAATAATACAATCGAAGATTTTTTCAGTAAAAATGGAAACTATCATTGTTTGGAATTTTCCCCAAGTTCCTGGATATCTAACAATAAACAGGTTTCACGTGACCGAAAGCTGCATAGTTTTCTCTCAATTTTTGTGCGCATTGGAACTTCCTAAAATAGAAAACGGTCCCGAAGGGTACGCAAAAATGGCCAGTTTCCCACTAGCAGATCGAGAGGCGTCGAAAGACCTCGCGTGTGCAAAAGATTAACCGGAAGGGATTTAAAATGAATGACGGTCGGACGCAGGTTACTCGATTACTATATGCATGATTATGGTGTTAACCTCGTTTGACTTAAGAATCACATATGTCTGAAATTAAATACATATTGCGAGAAAGTCTATTTTTTCATTTGCAGAGTTTGAATTTTATTTATTTACTTATTTGTTTAAATGAATAATCTTATGCTATATTATTACATAAATTAATTTATTAATTTAGCAAATCGTAAAATGTCTATAACATCACCATTTAAGCTGTGGGATACGAGTGGGTTCGTTATGAATGCCAAATTTCTTACCGGGAGCGGTAGCTCAGTGCATCAACTGATGTCACTGCAGCGCCTCTGACCGGGAGGTCCTAGGTTCGAGTCCTGACGGCGGCAGGATTTTCGGCACTAGCTTTTCAGCTAGGTCGAATTCAGTCGCTGTCTGGAGGAGAATTCTAGCGGCCAGCTGCTCTGATCGGGAGTTTTCCGTGGTTTCTCCGATCAACACCAGGCGAATGCCGGAGCAGTACCCTATGAAACGGGCCACGGACCGCGCGCGATCTATCCTTCCCATTCCTTGTCCTATCCTCTCCCATTAGACACACACACACTTACACTACCATGCACTACACTACCACATATCCCGGGAGACCGGTCAGGAGCTGAGAGCTTGTCCCGGCTGGGGCGGTGCCCCGCTGGTGGGAGAGTCCTGGTTAGGGGGAAACCCCACTAGCCGACGGTAGGTCGGTGCCGGATCTCGTCATCCAGCGGGGGAAGATCACCGCCATTTCCCGAGAAAAAAAACATGCACTACACTAACGGGACTAATGACCAGAGCAGTTGACGCGCCCGGAAACATGAATAAATCAATCAATCAACCAAATTTCTTGTATACTTAATCTTTTTTTTATTCTATTTCTGGGAACGAAGGTAAGCAAAGCTGCAGGAGGAAATTTTGATGCATATGAACAAACAAAACAAGTTTAGTTTTTATTCTCCTTCTGGTTGAACACTAAAGTCAAGGTTCCGGCCAGAATTTTTCGAATATCATTGCATTTTTCCAGAAGAGGGTTCGATTTATTTGTTTCATCCAATTCCTTCGCTATGAATTTTCTCTCGCGACGCATTAGGCATTCCTCTCCTCTCCAAGTAGCATAGCCGACCAGCCTTGACGAGGGTCATGTTACTGTTTTTTTCCCTCAATCGGTGTAGACTCATGAGCACATTTTTGCTCTCTCTTTTTGCCTTCAGTGACGACTCGACACAAGGAAAGTTTAATTATTCTAATTCCCTAGGAATCAAGCAAGTGTCTCAAAAATGGGAGTTAATGACTCCTATCTCCATCAGATTTTTTTCCAGTTTCCCTTATTCATTGAGAAAATGTTGAGATGTCCCCTTGTTTTGCTTCTGGACATAAATGTAGCTTCAACATGCACACGTTTTGTTGAAATCTCCTTTTTCTTGTATTGGTAGGAACAGAGCTGAGGATGAGTTCCTATTTTGTTAGCAATGCAGAAAAATCAAATCTGCAGTTCGTTTACCGTGGCAAATAAGTTTTCTATAATATGGGAACGAAAATGTTTAGTTTTCAAATGTTGACAATCTCTCGCTTTTTAAAATTTTAATATTATTTTTTTAAACTTTTATTTACCTTTCAACTATTTATAGTTAAAATGTTGGGAAGGTAATCTGGAATTCAAGAAAACATGCGCATATTATCTTCTCAATCATACGTCAGTTTTTACTGTTTTTGACTAAACAATTCCAATCAAATCACATCAGAAAGAGCGTCCCTCATTTTGCATTTTCCAATACAGCAACTTTGAATGATTGGGATCAGTGTTAATTCTGCAATATATTACAATAGAAAATCAATTCCTCCTTGATGATGAAAAATATGTCACGAGGCGTATTCTTTTTCAGGTATACAAGGAAATATTTGTATCTGAATTGACCAACGATACTTTGTATGGTAAGATAGACAATGAGTTTTTTGTCTAGTTTCATTCACTGAGCAAATATTCGGTCATTGGCTTTCCTTCAAGATAAGTATTGGATCCTTCTAAAAAGTCACAGATTGTTTAGTTTTGTTTTTGACCTTAAATAAATAAATTTGTAATTTTTATTAGCTCACATTGGTTTTTAATTTTTGTTCGAGATCAGACACCCCTAACTGCACATATACTGAATGTTGTAAACATTTTCGATTTAAACTCAATGCAGTTACGGGAGCCACAATTAATTCTGCAACGTTGACGCAGTCTCGGTAGTTTCGTAATTTGTGTCACAAATACTCTTAGGGCGTTCAAGGGCATCCTTGTTAGGACACATACATACCCAAATTTTTCACTCTCAATAATTGTGTACTAGAACCTAGAAGTCAATGATTTTTTTAATTTTAGATGACTCTATTAGAATAAACATTCTTATAAAATGATCAATATTACGTTCTGTAGATCATGTTTTCCGTCACGCATTTAATATAATATTCTGCTAGAGACTTATACAAGAAAAAATAATATTTCGCATTTTAATTCTAATAGTGACGTGATATTAAGACAATTATGACACTTAAAATGTATGCGCCAATAATTTAACAGTATTCTATTTTCATCAGTTTGTTCTATAAATATAATGTAAATGTTTCGTGGCGCAACTGAAATACGATCGCCACCATTCCATGTGCACAATCTTTCATTGAATCCAAAATCTAATTTGCATAAGACACTATATCTCCTTATCTGCAGTGTCTGGCAAACGAATCCGTGTCCCCTCAGCGTATTTCATTCTCGATTTCTTCCTCCCTCCTACGGCGGGCATGTTACCCTTCCCTGATGACGTCCAAGTGGAGTATTGCACTTAGCACGCAAGGCAGGTTGTCCAACTTCTGCTAACTGCTTTATTCTGTCCTAACTACTTTATAACTGCAATAACAAACTTATGTTACAACGTATTAAGGTTTCATTTATGCATTATCTGTTACCTGATATTCTCATAAAATATATACATGAAACGGCACTTGTAACACATTAAGCCTGTTCGGAATTTCAATATTTCATTTAAGGAACACGATAAACAAATATGTAACAGGAAATAGAAAAAAGTATTGCTTTCTTACAGAATGTAATAATTGAAATAACTACACCAAACGCGTTTACACTAGTGTGCCATTTATACTGTGTAAAATTTGAGAAAGTATCAACTGAATTTTACAAAATACAACTTAATTAACAAAGAATTAAGGGAATTCGGCGTTTTCAGTCGCACGATTACATAACTTTCTCTCCTGACGAACTTCGTAAGGCGAGAAAGTAAAAAATCAACACGTTTATTTGACTGAGTACAAACAGAATTATATTCACTCGATTATTTGGACTCAGGAGACTTCAAACAACTAAACGCCACTAATTGTTTGCTCAGTTTGTGTTTAATAGTAAAATAGTTTTTAGTTTATATTTTAGATACAGAAAACACAAGCACTAGTAGAATCACTATCAACTTCTCTTTACACTGATTTATTTCTATAGTTCTCCAATTCAGGAACATTAGTCTTACATCCATTATCAAACTTAATTGATAGAATATTAGTCACGTAATGATTCTATGACCCTCCGTCAACATCAATGCAAGCTATTTCAAGAGTTCCAACGCGTACAACAGGCTTTCTTTGCATCGAAGAGAAATAATCATCTTGTTGAAAGGCATTGCAAACAGCTAAGTAAGATACATTCAATTTGACTTTGGCGATGATGAAGCACTAACTGCGACCATATAAGAGTTAATGTTGTGTATCCTAAGAATGGATTTAATACAACATCGTCCAAACTTGCTCTGCTTTAAAGTGAAGCAAAAGTTGAAGTACAATTTTCATACTAATGCAAACATTCATTGAAACGACTATTTAAATATTCGATCACATGCCGACACTGGTTTTTATAATCTATTTTTTTTTGCTTTCAACTTCGTTTTGCTAAACTTAAATCCAGATTTCTGGGTAAAACTAGCGGTGTAAGTAGAAACTAGTAGGGTTACAACAGAACATGCTTTTTTGTATTATTTTTTAACTGCTATATAATATTAAAATACTACTTGAACCTGCAAAATGTTTCCGACTAGCATCTTTTCCCGCGCTGGGATTGCAAATCAGTTTCTTAGCTTTAGCACGCCTTTCATATTACACCCACACCAAGAGCCTGAGAGCTAGATTCAACCCTCTCGACGTTTTAAACACAAGGAGGAACATTTCCATTGGCAAGTTTCAAAAATCGAGAGATTTTCATTGACATTCTTTTTGCTCTAGGTTTAAAGAACAGATTTTGTCATGAAAATATTTATCTTCAATAGTAATGATGTATGAAGACACCGAAGAAAAAAAACGTTTGCAATTTTTTATCATACGGAGATTTAAACGAAACTGGAACCTGAGCCAGTTTTATACACTTCATTTTCTCAACTCAAGGAAAAATTTAATAAAACAAATTGGAGCTGTTGTTGGGAAAATATTTTGAAAACATTTGTTAAAAATAGTTCATTGTGTCCGATGTAGTAATTTGCGATATGGGTCAAATTTGCTAAAAATGTAATTAATGAGAAAAAAATACTTTTATTAGCAAAATCATATGAAAACGATATAGTTTGAAACACAAATAGTCCCAAAGAAATTCTCGAAACACGTAGTACTTAATTACAGTTATGCAAACGCACAGAGCAGAAAATATGCCGCAAGATAAGGGGTTCTGAATTAGTCAAACTTATAATCAGTGCTTGATGTATAACATTTTTGGTCCCGAAACGCGCCCCAATTCATTATTTTAAAATAAAAAGTTATGTGTTTATAATATAACTTAGTTATAAATAACATTTAATAACAATTAGTATCGGAAGTAGTACTGTCTTTATGTAAATGTAATGATAACAATGGTAAATAAAAAAATTGAGTGTATAATAATATTTACTGATTTTTACTAATAATTTTATTACATTCGTAGAAATTATGCAGTTAAGAGAAGTATTATTTAATTCTAAGTTAACGAAAGATGGACGAATAAAAAAATCAAAGTTGCTGTGTGTTTCTCCTCTGCTTATTGTTTGTTTTTTCGTATTTTGTTCCGGAGGTCCCGCGTTTCGCCAAAAAACAAGCCCTGCTTTTGACAGATAATGAAGAGGCTAATAAAGAAGCAAGAGTCGTGTCACGTCATAGAATCAATTACTTATATCAAATTTTCAATCGTTCATTTAAAACAAGAGTAACAGAAAAAACATTTATTAAAATAAAGTATCCGGAATTTTTTATAAACAATACAAATATTATTATTGTATTACTCATGTTTGTTTAAATCTAATGGTACCTATAAATTACCCAATTGCTTTTTGTTTTTGCGTTACAAGTTTTATGGAAAATAAACATTGAGATGGAAAATGTTCATTCGCAAACAACATTGTTGCCATTAATTTTGCCGCTCTGTTCGCAATGCATAATACCAAGAAGCCAAACAAAATAAGAGTTACAAATGTAATCAAAACAATTTATTTCTATCTATTTTTATTCATTTTGTAAACGCATTTTAGTGAAACACAGTATGCATGAATATAACATATTTACATTATCGTGTGAGAGTATAGATACAGTGTTGTAATGCTAAAGATATGCATATCAAGATTATTACAAAAATATACGCTTTCGTGAATCCGGATTCCGAAAGCGGTTTTCCTTGGTTCGATATTGTATAGTATCTATATTAATAATTTTAAATGCACACAGAAATTGAAAGAAAACTATGCTGTCTTCGGCCATGTGGGTGGTGTCTACGGTTTCTTTTGAAACCTAGAAACTCGGGGAAAATACTAAAACATATCTACATGTGACAGGTGTCGATGTCTTTACTACACAGACGGGAACTTGGCAAATATCAAAAATCAATCAAACATTCGTTTTCGCCAAAAATGGAAATATTTGATTATGTTCTTCCGCCTATTCTCATTCTAAGCATACTTAATGAATTCTCACAGTGCATAAGTGCATCACTGCTTACAACACAGCTGACTTCATGCGACAGCAATGCACCAAGCAAGACGGCGCCCCCTATTAAGGTTTTACTATTCACATGTTGCGTTATAGAACTGCTACATTTTTAATATGTAAAGAACTATATAAATACTGTATTAATACTACACTACGTTATTGCAGTATTTTGGTATGTAAAAAATTATTTTTGGTATGTAAAGAACTGTATAAATACTACACTATATCACTGCAGTATTAGTGAAGACTAATGTTAAAATATTTCATTTATTGCAGTGTTCTAGACGAGTATTTTACTTGTATTTGAGTAGTATGCGTGCTATTGAAAAAAAATTAGTTTGCGAACGTTTCTAAATTCTGTTATGAATCAGGGTTATGAAAGCAGAACAACACTGTATATAATGAACTACACGCATAATTATGAAACAACATATACTTTAAAAACTAAAAACAACTAAGTGCATATTTATTATGATTATTACTTTGAAATAAATATTTAAAACTTTAAACAAACCTAACTAAATATTTTGATAACAACTCATCTCAAATAACGATGTGAATGACAGTTTCCCATGGCACATGTCCTCCATTGCTCTACAGAAACCACTACATCTTGATTAAAATAAACAAGGGAAAAATTCAAGTTATTTCGATTTTACACATTTGGTACTACGAAGCTCTTTTGTGTGGTATGCATTGAAATACGTAGTTCAAAATGTATGGCATCATTTTGCATAGAAGTTTTAAATTGTAACTAAGAATTTTCAATAATTTTAAAATAAATAATGCATTCAAATTTGGCATCGATAGTTTTAAAATACAACTTCACAACTGGAGAAGATACTGACTGAAAATACAAGAATTTGAAAATTGGGGAAGATAAAAATGTAAATATGTATTTTGGAGGGGGGAGCATGTGACTGCATTCTGCGAGTCACACCAAATATTAAACAAAATAAGCATTGTGAATTATTTCTAATGCGATTTCATGAGACTGTAAAATTGCCAGAATTATTGGAAAACGCTAATGTGCACAAGTTGCGTCATTGCGAGTGCACGGCTGCGGGGCCGGCGCGGCCTTCGGTCACGCACCCCAGTCGTCGTCCTGGCCCAGCGCCTCGTACTGCACGGTGTAGCCCACGATGAGGCCGTTGCGGGCGGCGGCCGGCGGCGCCTCCCACCGCACCTGCAGGCTGTTGGGCGCCAGCGACGTGCACGACACGTCCTGCGGCGCCGCGCTTGGGGCTGCAACCGAGAGCGGGCGAGCACTTGTACAACAATCCTTACTCCATGGTTTGATGCATTAATTGACGTTTCCGGGCAGGTCAGCTGCTAAGGTCATTAGCCCCGTTAGGACAAGCAACATTTTTATCCCGGGTGGTACAGGCCATTCCTTCCCTAATGAAGGGTGAGATCAGACGCCGACCTACACGTCGGCATCCAGAAATCTCCTTCAGCGGGGCACCCCCTTCCTTGCCGGATGATGTTTGAAACTCCCGACTGTTTTCCCTTAAGGTCTGGTGGTTTGTAGTGCATTTATGTTTAAATGTTGTGTGTGTGTGCACAGGAGGGAAGAAGAAAGGACAAGAGGAAAGAAAGATCGCGCCCGGTCCGCGGTCAGTTTGTTAGGGTGCTGCTTGGAAATTCGCCAGGTATTGGAGAATCCCTGGAAAACTTCTCCCCGTAGCACGTCACAGTTTTTAACTGTTTTTGGTGTAAAATAAATAAACAAAAATAAAACTATCGATCAGAACAGCAAGCAGCCAGACTTCTCAATCCAGACAGCATCTGATTGAACCAAGCTATAGTTGGGAGCTGACTTGATTACGAAACTGAGGAATCCGTTCGGTGTTCTTGGAAGCTGCCCTCCCCCCGCCTAGCCCGCAACTACTAGCTATCTCAAGTATATGACTCCAAGTCACAGGCAAAAATTAAAACGGCAAACGAGCATAAGTAAAACAAGTAATTCAAAAACATCCCGCTCCCCGCACGCAAACAAGTCAGCTCCCGACTATACATTGCTGGTCTCGAAAATCCGTCACCGGCGAGGCTTGAATCCTAGAAACTCCCAGTCGGAGTCGCTGCTGGGATAGCTGCAATGCTGGCTTTGAGGTAAATACAGTCGGTCACTCCCTAGCCTTTTCGGCCACAGGGGTGATTGATTTCGATGAATGGGCGATAATGTTGGAATGATGTAAATGATGCTAGAAGTAATCGTGGAATGAAAGGTAGAACGGAACGGAACGGTAGTGAACGGAAGTACCTCGGGAAAATATGTCGTGAACCTGCTTTTTACTACACTCATTTATTTTTCATGGTTGCATTATAAATGAAGGTACTAGCAAGAGTTTTTGGCAGCAATGAAAAACTAGTATATTTTCCTAGTAATGAAAAATCTATTTGCGTTGACAAACGAAAAACATGTTTGATTTTCTAGATTGACAAAATAACTGCCCCCCCCCTGATCCTACAACTAGAGTTCAACAAAACGTGCATAAAGAGAAAGTACATTTATGCACGAAGCCAAAGAAGGGGCCATCTCAGCATTTCCTCAGTGAACCAAGACACGAATCAGGACGAATCATCTGATGGGGACTCGTGATCAAAGTTGAAATTTCATGTGGATCGACCGGGTTGGGCATCTCGGCGCCCAGACGCGCATGTGAGGGATCTGACCACTCTACCACGGGTGACCTCTGCCGATAGTGGAGGTGTCGCGATGGCGGCGGCGTTGTCGTCGTCGTCGTGGGCGCTGTCGTCAGAGTTAAAGTCGTGGGCGTTGGCGTCATCAGATTTGTCGTCGTCGTCGTCAGGCAGCGGTGGCGGCGGTGACGGCGTCGTCGGTGTGGTCGTCGTCGGAGTTAAAGTCGTTGGCGTTGTCGTCATCACGGGCGTCGTCGGCGTTGACGTCGGAGTTAAAGTCGTCGGTATTAACGTCGTCGGATTTGGCGTCGTCGCCGTCAGGCAGCGGCGGCGTCGACCCCGTCGTCCTTGTCGTCGTCGGCGGCGGCGTTGGCGTACCGGCGGCAGTGGTGGCGGTGGTGGCGGATATGATGGTGGTGGTGGTAATGGTAGCAGTGGCGGTGGCTTGTTGTGGTGGCGGCGTTGTCGCTGTCGTCGTCGTCGGCGGCGGCGGCGGCGGCGACGGTGGGCGTCGTCGTCGGCGGCTGCGGCGTCGGCGGCGTCGGCGGCGGCGGCAAAGGGGGTGGCGGTGGTGGCGGTGCCGGTGGCGTCAGCGCGCGGGCAGGCGGGCGCACCCCACGCCGCGCTGCGCCGAATTATTCAGGCTTCATCGCGCGAGCGAGAAGGGCATTAGCGTGATTTACGGGAGTAGCTAATGTTTCAAAAGCCGGTTCTCGTCAGACCTACCGGAATGGGAATGGCTTGGGGCAGGGGGCAGGCCGCTGCTGTTATCGTGCTCCAATTCCTTCGGGAACACGCAACGCGCGCGTGCCAAAGAGGAAAGAGAGGAACAAACCAGATATTTTGAGTTTACGGCATCCTGGCGGAAATTAGGCCAATAAAGAACGACAATAAAATTAAGAATTAAGAATAAATAAACAAGTTTAAAAACATCGGTATTTAATGGTCTGAAAAAAATTTAATGTAAAATACTACACTACATTTCTCTTCAATTCAAACAATTCACTGTGACGTATTTGTTTTTAGTCTAATTGTTTTTGTAATTACTAAGTGTTCTTAAAATTTTTCAAATAGTTAATTAGTTGTAAAGGAGGAAATTTTGACAAAATAAACATTGTTCAAATTGGCTAGCTATTTCTTCTCACTTGTATTATATTAGGACTTGTCCAACCGTGAAATTAAAACCAGTGGTGTTTAACTATGCATACAAAATGCCCCAATCAGTGCGGCGTGCATCAAAAGGTTTTTCTATCCCATTTTCTATCCCATCGCTTTTTCTATCCCATTTTTCTTACCACTTCTCCCTACTCGCCAATCATAAACTGTGATTCATCTATCTTGGGAGGCGGTATACATCGATGACTATGTCGATGTCCAATAAACCGCCTAAGCAAAATAACATACTCTCTTTGGTTTAATATAGCTTTTAGTTATTTTCAATATTTGGCGCATTTTGGAACTCTATTGGACATAATTTCATTCGCGGAAGTCCTATTAAATACCACTCGTGCGTTGGAAATTCTAAGGTAAATCCTCTTCTCGCTTCGCCAATCGGGGATTAATCGACAATTTCGAGAGAATTCCTCGTATTACCTATGATAATTTGCTATTGAGTGTCGAGTCTAGGTGTACTTAAGAAGTGAATATATCAAGAAAGAGGATAATTATCCGCAATGATTAAAACAAAATATCTTGCAGCTTTTAATGCGGACATTGTGGTATAAGCGCTTTAATATTTGCATGTAGCGCAGTAAAATACAAATATTGATAGATAATATTTTCCAATGCAAACCGATAAAGAGAGAAGATTTGTCACCGAAGTGTTTACCGGGAATAAGTAGTCACCAGGAATAAGTGATGTTTCGTTGAATATGTACACTATTTATAAAGAAAAACGCGTTTGGGGATGTGAACAATAAAGATTAAGTCTAATTAATTTTTTTATTTTTAGGAATTTTTTTATTTTAAAACGTTTTATTTTCGAGGGTTGGGGTTGTTAACACAATTATGGCAATCTTAACTTATTGTCGTAAGAAATTAAATTTTACAAACATTACAACAAGAAATGAACAACTTTGTTCCGAAGTGATCACAAAGTTCTCAGGGTAAATACGCTACAATTAATTCCGTCTTCACCCCACGAAAATTAAATACCTCAAAATGGTATTTTGGCTTATTAAAATACCCCAAAAGTCGAAAATCGAACGGATTTGATTTTTTTGTAAAATGACAACAACAATAATCACTCTTTGCTCTAACGCAGATAAGGTATGTTTTAAGCGTGTGGCATCAATTATCATGCTGTAATTGTGGAAAGCAATTACCTTTAAAAATATATATTATAATGGAGGTAAACAATGGTTTCAGTTCATTTTATGCGGAAGAAGGATGAGGTAAAATTATCCTGGAAAATCAGAAAAAAATACAATAATACAAAGAAAACAATCAAAAGTTATCAAACAGCGGAATATATTAGAAGGCGAACAGGAGGAAGACAGGGAGTTTGTACGAGCAGTAAAATAAACTAATTTGTGGTAGAAAAGATTCTTGCGATTGCGATCTCAAAGAAAAAGCTTAACATAATGAAGAATAATCAGGAATTTGATCATTTTCATTAGATCGTAGAATACAACAAAACTATACAAAAATGAATTATAAATATAATGAATTATAAAATGAATTATTTGAATATAACTATACAAAACTATACAAAAATGAACTATATAAAATGAAATATAATGAATATAATACCATTATATCCAGGGTTTGAATAATGTATTGTGTTATGTTTGTATAAAAAGTGGTTGATTTATTTTAAAATTCTATAAGAGTGCAAAGTTCAAGGCATGTCCACTTTACTTCAGAAAATTTCAGATCTCAATTGTTGCACTTCATGGTTTTTGATTATTTCGATTAAATAAAAAAATGATCCAATTAGGTACAAAATGTAATCAACGAATCATTATTATAACTGATATAACTTAATTAACATATCTTATTTTCTTTGAAAAAATTGCAATTGAAAAATGCTGACTTCTTAGCCCCCATCTCTCTCAATATCTAACAAGCTCCTTAAAATTAATCAGACATAGGACAGAGTTTGTGGTGATAGATTCATTTCGAACGGCACTTCAAATGCGTGTCAGTGTCAAATTCGATTAAATTCAATTCTTTTAATTATGCATTTCTTAGAATTATTAATCACATATTATGAATTTGAAAAGCGATAACAATGCTTGGACATGTGTTATTGACCCTTTTGTTCACTGATCTAAGGTGACTTAATTGAACAGGGTAACAAGTAGCTTAGGACACACCAACATGCCAGCATTACTATAATTTATTCTCGGAAATTTTAATTATAAAATAGTTACGAGTCCCTACGTTCTTGGAACTAAGATATTTCCGAGCCAGCGGGTCGGGTCTAGCATCGGAAGGCGCTGCACTTCAGAAGAGAACAATGCCATTCCGCATGCAACCCACGCGCGTTCTGCTACAAGGCGCTTCGTGACTGGACTAAGGAAGTTTCTCAATCAACGGGTTGGTCTCCTGAGTTTTCCTGTAAACATTTCTTGACGGACACTATACAACAATGCTATCTGAAATCTTCGAGTATCACGACAAACGCTGAATAATGATTCAACCGAGTGAGAAACTAAAGACCGTGCATTTACGACGGCGCGTGATCTATTTAAGAGATACAAACGATTTCGATGCTTGTTTGTAACGCGAATTTAACTTTATGGCGATTCAAAGTGCATTGTGGTGAATTGTAATGGAGGTCAGAGTAACTAGTGCTTCTTTTTCGATGAATAGAAATTATTTTGTTGTATCTCGATCGTGTCAAAATATTTTTAAAGAAAAGTTTTGGATACATTTTATCTGGAATTTATATATTCAATTACTATATAACAGCTATGTGTCCAAAAAAGAATGGCGTGTGATGCATCCACAATCAGAACGGCCAGTGTGTATGGCGTTAAAAAATATTTAGCTAACAGTCCGTTTCCATTGTCCTGAAGCGTCCTATTCTCTCATTTTTACCGTCTCTCTTGCTTCAGGGAATTCAACCTTCGACCCGTGAGTTTGGATCCGGATATGAAAGTTAAGCGCGGGCGCTAGCGCACGACACAAAAATATCATCTCACCTGATTCCAAAGTGGTGGCCACCACTTCCTGAGAAAAAGGACCGGCTCCCACTGAATTGAAAGCTTGCACTGTGATCTTGTACTGTGTGTAGCTCCTGAGATCCCGCAGCACAAAGGGATTGGGGTCATCCGCTTTGACAGTGAGATAGTTGTATCTCCCCTCCGCTCCAGCTCTGAAACAGTTTAAACTGGCAACTGTTCCGATTGTATGAGAGGCGAATCCCAAACTGCCTCGCCGCTCTGTGTCGGAATTGCACGTAGAGGCCACGAGGGCCACGAAGGCAAAAGGGTGAGAGGGAGAAGGGGGTAGAGGTGGAGGTGGAGAAATGGGGGTGGAGGGGAGCGGGAGGAAGGCGGACCGGGGGCTACGAAACCGCTGCGGATGCTGATACGGCCTTCTGGAACTCGCTGCCCACTCCCGGACCGGTGTTCGCGACACAGAGGGGCTGTTAACAATCTCAGACGCGCACGAGGAACTCAGATCGATAGCTTTGCCTTCAACGTAATTTACCAAATTCCCATTCACCTTCAAGCAGCACAAAGAAAATTATTACACTTCTGAAACACGCAAACAATACACTATTTTTGCTGTGTAGACATGTTTTTGCAAAGCATACAATGTTACGAGTGCTAGAAACGGCGAGCTTATATGTTAATCCTCCTAATCGAGACATCCACGAAATTAATGGTATCCACCATGTAATTATACTAAAAAACATTATCAGAAGGCCCGATTATGTGCATAAAAATACCAAAAAGTTCTAAATAATTATTAAATCACTAAAAGTTTATGGAAAAATAGGACTAAACAACTCCACATTAAAATGTTATTTTGTTCTTCTCTGAAGTCACGTGCAAAATTACAATATCTTATAGTCTAAGATTTAGGAAACATAACAAAAAAATAGTTTCGTAGATAATTGATCTTTTTTAAGTAGGTATGTATAGGCTGTATCTAAAAAATAGAATTCAAATAGTTTTCGATCCAAGAACAACATCGGCACCAATAAAACTGCTTTTAAAGTGAGTTTTAGGTGTGCCACAAACAAACAGTTCATTTTCGTTTTTTTTTTGCGCTACATTTTAGAAAATAACGAATAAATATTATTTAATGGTATTTTTTCAACGGATTTTTCACTGAAGAGGTGCCCCACATTATTCCACAACAGTTGTATGATCTTCAAACATTACTTATTCGCAAAAAACTGTGTGCTACGTAAGCCGAATATGGTCAATTTGACGTTGAAACCATTGAAGTAGACACAATTCTTAAGTCGTAGCTCCGTAAATTTGTATCCAAAATACTTTTCACTTACATAAGATTAAAGCTTGAAATCTCTACTTTAAGAGGTTTGCTTTGAAACAATTGAACTATTTCACTGCAATCGGCTAAAATTGCGCCGCGCGCTATCACTGTCTACGACCCTCATTTGAGCCGCACCGCTGTGTCTGATTTCTCTATTCACTGTTTGGTTCCATTAAACATATTTATAGGAACATAAAACGGGTTCGGAAGTCTTGACTTTAAAGAATCTTATATGGCATTTGGAAGCTCATGAGCTATTTCCCCCTCCTTGCTTCGGTGCGTGTAACAGTGCCCACGTCATCGCGCCCGCAGACCGCCTCGCGCGCCGCCCGAGCCCCCGCTCCCCCCGATCCGCCTCACGGGTCACCCATCAGAACTTTTTTCGCTAAGCCATTGAATTCAATTTTTTCGCTTTACCGCATAAGAACTTACTATGATGGCGATAAATTAAAAAAAACATGGATTTTGGCTACACCACGAGTTAGAGGATTTTCCTTTCTAAAATTTAGCAACAGGATTTATCCACTTTTTCGTTACCAGAGCACAGCTATAAGAGTTTTTCTGGCGAAAATTCGCCGTTTTCCGGCGCATGATTACATAACTTTTTCTTCTTAAGAAGAATTCGTAAGGCGAGAAAGTAAAAGGTGCTTGTATGACAACACCATGTTTTAATACACTAGTTGCAGAGTGGCTCCAATGTTAATAAAAAAACGGTAAATAGTTCTAAATTTGATCTTAAAAGAATGAATTCATAAAATAGTACAAGCATAAGATGAAGATGAAAACGTGAATCTTTCCGGGGAACTTAGTATTTGTCTGTTTCTGCTGCTTGACTTTTAATTTCTCGCCTTACTACTTACGTGGAAAAGAGAAAGTATATTCTGCGGCAGAAATCGGAGATTTTTTTCGTATTGAAAACGTATTTGTTTATTTAACGTCAAAAAAGTTAAAAACTGTGTGAGAGGTACTATGTGCGAAGTAGAAAAATCTTGTTCCTATTGTAATACATTATTATCAGGCAGAAGTTGTGTATTCAGAATCCAGGTTTTGTGAGTCCTTGATGAAAAATTGGTTGACGGCAAAATATCTACCGGTCCGTGCATCAATGCTAGCACCTAAACCGTTCGGATGATTTTCTCCAGGATGCATAATATTCGATCAATCTCACCGAATTTGGAGGCCTGAGCGATAACTGTTTGAAACAGATTTTTTTGAGTTTTGGATATACTTTATATGCAGTCTCACTATTTTCTAAATTTTCTCTGAAGGGACTCCAAATTATTTCATTGTTCTTTGTCTTCATGTAGTGTAAAGAACGCTTAAAATTTTCGTAGGCATAATTTTCGTTGAAATTTCTAAATTTTTTAATATTGAAAAAGTTCAAAATTTTTCAGCGTTTTTATATAACTACAAAATTGAAGATATAGGTTTGTTCTTTAAAGAAATCTGTTCTTCAAACACAGATCATTAAGCAAAGTTGTGTACAACTTTTAGAAAACATGTGTAATTCTCGCGTAATTTTGCGTGAATTATAGCGATTTTTAAACAATTATTTTCTAAAAAACGGCTCCAGATATGTGATTAAATTTTTTCCTTCGGATAAAGAAAAGTACGCTAAAAATGGCGCAGTCCTAATTCCGGCAAACTCTCTGTATTTTCACAAATTGCAAAAAATTAACATTGCAAATCTACAATACTGACGATAGATTTTTTCGTCAATTATATCTGTGCTAAAAATTACGTCTATTAAACTAAGTTAAGGTATTGTTGGAAAAAACGAGTAGATTTCGCGTAATTTTTTGCTTGAGTTCATGGAATTTGTATTTTTTCCTCAAAAAAGGTTCACAATTTTTTATTTAATTTTTTCTAAGCAAAGTACGGTTAAGTAAGTGACGTAGATCTCATTTTTGTTGAACCTTCTGAATGTCCTCTGAATGCAATTTATTATTTTTAAAATGTTCAATCGTTTTTGAAGATTTATAACACTAAATTGTACACTATTTCTAAGTTTTGATTATTTCAATAAAATCATCTGAATGAGCGTGATTGATTTTAGCCACCTACGTGTTTTGTGTGAGAATTAATATTTTGAGTTCGGTTCGAGCCGCCAAGACGAACGCTTCGTGCCCGAGGCAGCTCTTATCGCTTTCTGGAAACAGTCAACCCTCAGCTATCAGTGTACAATTCGGCGTGGTGTTAGTGAAACCAGCATTATGGTAGTTTGAAACTAGGATAGTGACAAGTCAGAATACTGCATTCTCTATTATTAATAAGTGAAAAGGTAAATATAATTTGGAGAGCTAGAGGTGAGCCCTCACCTCTGGACTCTAGCCTCGGAGATAGTGATATACGCCAGACATGGCGGAAGCTAACGATGAAGAATATGTACCCTCTCCCTCAGAAAAAATGTCGTTCAAAATTCTATCTTCCACACCGCGCCGACAAACTTGGACACCCCTCGGCCTGGGGGAGGGCAGGGGGAGGGACGCGTTGACCAATCGCTAGCAGGTAGAACCACAGTTGTCTGTGATTGGTGCAACATCCCAAGGGGCAGAAAGAACGCTGTCTCAGGGGAGGGGGCTAGTTCGTTTACGTACGAGACGGAAATATCATCATATTTCCCTGCCGAAGGAGGTAGTTTGCCTGCGCGTACGCCACGACGAAAAAATATTTCTAAGCGGGGTTTTCCGTCCAGAATGATTGTCTATAGACCAGTAAATATTTATCATTTTAGCAACAATTATTCTAACTTTTAGTAATCGATTTGTAACTCCTGACAAAATGCTATTTTGAGATATTCATATCAGACACAATTTGCGGAGCCTTCCCGGCCGTTCTATCGCATATTTCGAATTTGTTTATAAAATTATAAATTGTTGCAAAATTGTTAATTCGCTGTTTTTGGTTCTGGGACATCGGGAGACTCTCCCCACTTTAGATTTGCAAAATTTGAAAATTGTTTATAAATTTGCAATTGTTGCGAATTTTTTTATCGTCTAATCTGAATGGCGTTTAAATGTGATGCAAAATTCCGGAATCCGTTCGGTGCTATTATATCTCGTTCTCGAGATATATGTAATTGTTTATAAGAAATTAACATCTTAGTAGACCCCATTTGTGTGCGCTTAATTCATTCGCGCTAGCAGAATAGCGTGGGATGGGCCTACTGAAAAACAGTTCTCCAATGCCGCGCTTTTGCCTGCCACATACGCTTAAAATGCACTTGCTTGTAAACAAATTCTGTGGCCAATTTAATTATGATAAATTCGTATTTTTACGGCGAGTATGAGCCTAACTTGGTTTTTATATTCTCTTTTAAGTCCTGCAATTTGCAAGTCGATATATTTATCAAATAGGAAAGAAATTGATTATAAAAAAATATTTTTCAAGGTGCATTACGCCAAAACAATTGTTTCTGTTTTTCTATCAAAGGGGTGTTGAGCAACCGAATAACTGTATTATTAATTTTTTTTTAAGTCCCCTGTTAACACCGAGAGTCAGAAACTATTTGTTCCTCTTGTTTAACCATTACCATTAAAAAATAGGGAAACATATTGCTTAGCTGTTTGCTATAAACTGCACTGGATTGGATGAAGGTAGTGTTAAGGTTTTCAAATACAGAAATATTCAAATTTGTGTTTTGAAAGATCACATGAGTAGAATCACACATGACAATATTTACACAAGTATAGAAATTTCTAAATAAACGTATATAAACTTTAAGTTAATACTTTCAATTCAATTTATCATTCCTTTCTAAAACTGTTAATTTGATGATTTCATTGTATAATATTCAACTCAGAGCTTTATGTGCTAAATCTACGCATTGTTAATACATATTTTTAAACAACATTATTATATTTAATATACATTTAAAAGGTTTTTAGATTGGCGAACGTTTCAATGAAATTTCATGAATTCCTAAATGCTTGAAAATAAATACTTGTAAAATTAAATACTTGTAGCGTGTAAAAATATAACAAACTCACGTATTTGGGAAAACGAGTTGATATTAATAAAAGAAAGCAAAACAGATGTTATAACAATTCAAAGAGATTTAGCGTTTGTTTACAGTTTAGTAAATATCAATGCACTAGCATTTCCCAGTGAAAATACATAGAACGAACTTGGTGGTCAAGGGATATGACCTTCCCAACACAGACTACATTTCAGTATCGTCAGAGTTCGAAGGTGGTTTGTTGGCCGCCATTCTACGAATCTATCAAAACCTTGAATTTTGCTCGACCATCTGTACAGCGAGAACGTAGCGGTTTATTAAACGGAAACGGGCCACTCGAGGTATATAATGTGCACTTTTTGAAAACGTTTAACCATTATAAACTATCCCTAAGAAAAATATCAAATAAACAATGTTAAAGGTCACCAGCTTAACATTGCCTTTACTATTTGAATGTTTTCAACATCCCCAACACCAACAGAAAACCCACGTTTTTACAGGTTATTATAAAACCAATTCAATAAATATAAGCATTTATTCACGTTATTATTTTTAAAACACTCAAATATCTACGATGTTATTTGATTCATGTCTTCATCGAAGATCTGAGATTAAAAACTGATAAGCAGAGAAAATTAAAGTAATTTTGAGTGATTGATGAAGTTGAATGATCAAACGAAAAACAATGTTTCTTGCTTCATATAATGCTATCGTGTTTAACAGACATGTAATTACATGTGATACCTATATTTAAACATCCAAACTAATGAAAATTTTCAAAATTAAAATCATCAATCAAACGTTGGTTCATCAGCAAGGATTATATTATTAAATACTTTTTTGAAATTCATGTGCTCCTGTGTGAATAACGTAGTAAACGTGATTCGTATGATCCAGTTTCTCAGAATAATACAAAACCTGCTAGACACATACACTAAACATAATAGTTGTCAAATAGTTATTTACGACATGAGTATCATAAGATATATTATTAAAATACGAAATTGGAGAATTATCAAACAAGACTCTTTATCCGAAATTGTTAACTAATTGAATATTGTAATATAATGTTACCATTTGAATATGATAGAAAGTAAGACGCAATTTGTCAAAATTAATGTGAACTATAATTTTTCTTTAAATTTTACTCCTTATCCTGCGAAAGATGTGTGACAGTACTTATTTTAACAGTTCTACTGCCATGGGTTTAATTAATTAGTTTTCAGTACGCAAATTATTGTTTTTGGTTTTAAAGAAGCATGGATATACAGAGTATCGGGGAAGGAAACGTCGAAAGTTTGAAAAAAGCTGTTTAAACAATTTTAATCATACTTTGTCTAATGAACTACATAGATATTTTGAATGGCTGAGCTGCAATAAACACGCAAATGTTGGTTTAAAAATATGATTTCTACGCAAAACTTTGCATTCTAGAATCATGTAAACAGACCTGAAACATGTAACATGTTTATTATTAACAATATAAATTAATATATTAGTTCAGAAAAAAATAACTGAGAAATAAAAAAGCAGTCGAACTGTGAAAATTGGGTGCTTTTTTATTTCTAGGTTAATTTTTCTTTCTGTTCAAATGAATTCATTTATTTGGTTAATCATAAATAATTTAGATATTAATGAAGTGTTTATATGCTTCAACGCAAATAGTTGCCTAGAAAACATATATCTAAACCAACTTTTGAATGTTTATTGCGGCTTAGCCATTTGGAATATCCGTGTAGTTTATTAGACAAAATAAGCTTAAAATTGTCTTAACAGCTATTTTTCGAAGATTCGACATTTCTTCCCGGAATATCCTGTATATAAAAGGCTTGATTTCTGTTGGTACGCGACGGAACGGCGTTCCGGTTCTTTGGAAATAATTATGAAATTATATTATATATAAATAGCTATTGCTATTATATTAATAATTAATTTGAGGTGCGTTTCAAGGCCTAAGATTTTAAAAATAAAGGATATATGTATCATAATAACTCTTATGACGACACTGTTCTCAGTTACGTCAAGTTTTAATTTAGAGAATCAAAGTGAATAGTCTAAGTTTACTCACCTAAATAAAGTTTATCTTACTATACATACAATTTAGAAAGTGTTTTATGTTCAAAACAAGTGCTGCCTCAACAGCATATATATTTTCACGTATTATTCGTAATTGCTATGCAATATTCAATACGGACTATGTGAACCTGCAAAAAAGAAACAAAAAAAAAAGACCTACTGCAGCAGAAAATATTTTCTACCCGTCGGGATTCGAACTCGGGTCTTTAAAGTTAACTCACCTGACACGGTTCCCCCTCACCACCAGGTACACGACAAGACTACCTCCTTTCCGATGCGAAAAGAAAGTGAAGCATTTGCAGTTAAAAAAAAAAACAGGGTGTTCAATTTATCTTAATACAAGATCTATTTTTAAAAAGAGATTTCATTAAACAAAAATCTCTGGCGTTCATATTGTTTTTCGACAATGTTATAAAGATCAGTCGGGGCTAATATTATACAGTAGAAAATTGGGGTTAATGTATTACACTTTCAGAGTTGTTATTTATTTATATCCAAAAATAACAAGAAAATGACAAATGATAGGAAATATATTCTATTATAATGACCATATAGCGAACACTCAGAATGTAACAATATTTGGGAGGAAAAAAATCAAAACTAAAATGCCTAATTTTTCCAGTCAAAAACTTCACCACCGTGATATAAATCTTTTGATGTTACTTCGTTATTTTTTATGACACGATATTTTTGAAAATAGGTTATCATTAAGAAAGAATTAGTTTTCTTTTCTGCGTTAAAATAATGCAATAATATTAATCGTGTCATGATATATACAGCCTCAAATTTGTGGGGCTAATATGATACAACTTAAGAGGCTAATGTAATACGGGTGTCGGGGCTATTTTGATACACTAAAAATTAACGCGCAGACAACTGGAAGGGATTTTTTTATGTTTAATATTACATCAAAGGCGCTAACATTCCGATTTGATGTTGATAAACTATCAAAGTATTTATCTGAGAAAGAAAGAGCAGGCGACAATTCATATAGATTTCCTCGTTCTCCTCCCTACCCAGTACATGGTGATTCACTTATGATTATCAATTGGCGGAAGCTTCTGCTGTTTCAGTGCAGTTACTGGTTTTTCACTGGAATCACAAGGAACCAGGCCTACAATAGGAGCTAACACCATCCCTTCAACTCCAGATATCAACTGTTCTCATCCAGTACTTTTGAGATAATACTGTTGGAAAAAAATTTTAAAAAACAGTAGCCCTCCAAAGAATAAGGAAGCGGTTAGACCTAATAGCAGCAATCATTACTAGTGAAGAGTGGATCATTACTAGGAAAGAGTGGAGTGTTTAATTTACATTAATTTAATATCTATTTTTAAAAAGAGATTTCATGAAACAAAAATCTCTAGCGTTAATATTTGTTTTCGACAATGTTAATAGGTATTTGTTTGCAATTTTCGAAAATTCAGATCGTTCACCCAAAATTGAACGTACGCCACTTTTAAACATCTTGTGCTTCGAGGAATAGATTTACAGAAAAATTGGAGCTCTTTTTGAGGAAATTATGTAAATATGACGGGGTTTGGTGTAAAGTACCTTCAAAATTAAAATATTCGTTTCAAATTCGAAGTTTCATAATATTAGCCAGATCGTTCAAGGAATATCCATTTTGGTGAAAATCGTGTTTACTTCAGGCTCTAGAATTACTCACACGAAGACGGATTCACAAAGAGGTTTTTTCGAAAATCACTTTTTCGGGTTCAAAAAACAAGCGTTTTGACAGCCTTGTGTATAGAAAATAAAATAACAATACCAACAATCCACTTTTCTCGAACTAATTACTTACAAAACGTGTTTTATGTGAAAATTTCGACACTTCCTCCTACAGTATTACGTAACTCTCTTTACACGTGGAGGTAAAAATATTCCAGCGTTACTGGGATTTGAACTCGGATCCCTGTGGTCCGTAGGTCTGGCTCGACCGCACTGTGCTATCACAGATATTTCTCAACACGCTGTCCAAGCAAACTTATTACGAAAAGAATAGTTACGTGATATTCATTGCACTTAGATTTTTTATTAGAGGAATGTTCTACATGTGTCAAAGGTATCAAATTCGCAATAAGAATTCAAACGATTACAACCCACGCAACTACATAGCTCATTTTACTTAGAGATATTTTCAACCAGAAGCCGTAGTCTTTAGAACCCTCTGTGGAAGTCGTTCCCAGTCTTATCTTTCGGCGACTATGGCCAAGGTTGAATTACGTCACAGAGGAAAGTTGCGATAACGCTAGAGCTCAACACGGGCGCGCATGAAGACGTTCTGAAGCCAGAATCGCAATAGGGGCATATTTATACGTGATTCTTAAAGACATTAACACACTAAAATAAGTAGTGGCGCCTCAAAACACATGCTTTATGTGATATTTATAATGGATACGAATGATTATAACTATACAATTAACCGCAAAATTGTTTCTACCCGCAAAAATTATTCGCCGTGGATGAGATTCGATCTTACGTGCCTAAGCTTCTCCAACAGTGCGCTTACCTGCTATACCACAGAAACTCTTATAACTTTTGTCTCTCACAAAGATGATTTTAAACTGTCATGTATCACAGATTTGACTAAAAAGGAACGTGCGGCGTTAAGATGCCTGTGTTAACTACAGACGGATAAACAGACGTTTTGTCGTAAATAGATTTTTTAGTAACAAGGACCCACAAAACATGAATTCTGTCTACAAACGAATTGACGTAATGCACTATATACAAGAATAAAATTTATCTACTTTTGTCGTGACCAGTGATCGGAATTTAGAGGTTTTTGTCGAAAAATCCTCGTCTCCCGGCGTACGATTACAATACTTTTTCTTCTTACCACATAATTACCAGAAAGGAAGAAAAAATTGTTTTTCATTGTTTCTATTCAACGAAAATTTTCAATCAATTCCAAAGGTGAAACAATCAGTAAATCTTAAAAAGAGATTTATTAATAATATGAAATGAAATATAAGAAGAAAGTAATCTTCTGTTCTTTACTTGGTATTCTTCACAAATCTATAGGAAAATCATAATAAAGGCATTATTTCAACAACATTCGAATATTATTGTTAGAATCTATGGGGAAACTGTTAATGCCGGGTCCTGGTAACGTAAAAAGGGTTAACTAAGGTTGTGAAATGTAGAAAAAAATCCTTTAACTCGTGTTGCCCGAAACATATGTTTTGTGGGTCGTTGATACAGAAAATCGAACGACGACGAAAAGCCTGTACGTTCGTGTGTCTGTTGATGTGTCTGTTCTTGTGTCTGTTCGTCTGTCTGCCTGTCTGTAATTTTCAAAAAAATTATATGACCTTATTGAAAGAATTATTTATGAACAACAAATTTCATTTGAAGGAAAAATTTGTGTTTAATTTTAGAGTTGTAGGAAAACGCCAAAAAATTCAAACTTTTCCAATTTTCGAAAATTCAGAGTTTACCGTGCACATAGGACGTATGTCACCTTTATAAGTGTATTTTACTCTATTCTTAGAAGAAATTTAAAGAAACAATTTGGGGTCGTTATTGAGAAACTATTGAAAATGACTGACGGCTTCATGTAATTTACCCTCAAATTTTGAAGAATGATTTTTAAAATCTCAAAGTTTCAACTAGAATCACAACGACAAGGGATTCTTCAATATGGAAAAGATCGTACGATTTATTTAGGCGCTAGTAGTGTTCACAGATGGATGGAGAGACGGACAGACGCAGACAGACTGATGTTTTGCTTTCAATTGATGTTTTGGTATCAAAGACCCACAAAACAGGAATTATGGTTACATCACGTGTTAGAGATTTTTTCTCTTAATTTAGTGACTGGATTTATCCACTCCTTTGTTTTCAGGGCCCGGCAATACATTTTTTCTGCCGAAAATTCGCCGTTTTTTTCGCGGAGCATTACATAACTTTCTCTATACTACGTATATTACTCCGTATGTATGTGCGTATACGAGAAAGTAAAAAGTTACGTAATTCTACGGAGGAAATCGGCTAATTTTCGACACAAAAACTGTAATTTCCGGGCCCTGGTGTCAAAAAAAGTGGATAAATTCAGTTGATAAA
This sequence comes from Teleogryllus occipitalis, assembly GCA_011170035.1. Taxonomy (NCBI): domain Eukaryota; kingdom Metazoa; phylum Arthropoda; class Insecta; order Orthoptera; family Gryllidae; genus Teleogryllus; species Teleogryllus occipitalis. Next base: position 158,327 of record BLKR01002253.1, read on the forward strand.
TATAGAATAAAATCCCTTTAGCATGTGGTGTAGCCAGAAGCCAGGTTTGGTGGGTAGTAAATACAAAAAACAAACGATTAATTGTAAAACGTATTTTCTTCTGTGAACAATGCTAGCGGCTAAACTGTTCAGGCAATTTTCTCCAAATTTGACATTCCGCAAGCGATCTGGCTGATGTCGAGCCCTCCTGAATTTCAAATCAATATTTTTTTTGGATGGTACTCTACAAGAAGCCCCTGAAACATTTTCAAAAATTTAAAAATGGCATGAACTTTTCTGGTTAAATTTTATTGCCGGATGGCGTAATGGACACTATAAGACGATGGCGGAGATGAATTTCGTTCATATACTGAATTTTTCCAAAAATGCAAGAAAACAATTTTTTTCGCCGTTTTCCTACAACTTAAGTATTGAAGATAGTTTGTTTCCTTAATGAAATGTGTTCATCAAAAACAGATCTTCAAATATTCCTTTCAAATAATCAGTCCTTTAATAAAGATCACGTACAATTGTTTAAAAATATAAGTACTTTAGATAATTTTACAATTTTTGAAATAGCAAATTTGAATTTCCCCCGCTTCGTTTGACGAACTGTCATTCTGAATTTCTTTTGAATTCTGATGATTGTCGGGACGGACAAGGCTCTATTACGACGCTGTATTTTTCATTTAATGTCAAAAACAGTTAAAAATTGTGTGTAATGTGCTGTAGGGAGAAATGTATTCTGTGAACGTTTTCTTAAATTTTGGTATCCCCGTGCCCTAACTCATATACAAGACGAATTCTGAGTACAGAAAGAAACTAGAGTTTATTCTTCAAATCGCACGAGCGTTTGCTCTTCGAGTTGCATTGATTTAATTGAAATTATCTCAATAAGGTTTTCTCTCTTAATAATAATATTTAAATATAACATTAAAGAAAAACAGAAAATACCGGAATTTTGAAGGAACATTTATTACAAAAATTTGATATTTTATTGTTATAATATTCAACTACGGATATTTGAGATGTGTTTCCGAGAAGTTCATTGTTGGCGACGAATGGGAAAGATATAACATACGGCGGCTTTGGCCGGTATTACACTATAAAAGTTATATGACATATCTTTGATAAAGAACTTTGTGGCAGTCTTTGAACTTTGATGAGAAAACTTTGACAAGGAAATTTTAGAGATGACATTTCGTCCAAATTTTATGTAGGTTTGCTCGCGATTTACAATCAATTACGCACAAATAGTTGTGTTTTGCTACTTTATGTTTTATTATAACTAATCTATGTTTAATGCTAATGTAGCAAAAGGTAAATAAGAAAACGTTTGTGGGTGAGGCTTTAGAAAAACATGGTGAGGTTATGGGTCGCACATTGTGAAGCATTGATTAAAGACCTTCGAAATGAAGAATTATTTGAGGATGGATGAGGAAACATTCAATTTTCTTTGTCGTTCTTCCTTCTTTCGAAATTCAGTCCTCTGATAGGGAAGTTTAAAAAAATTATCTTCCTGAACTGGGCATTTTCCAAACACCATATTTTCCACTTCCCGGGAAAATGTGTCCTACAAACGTTAATTCGTTTGGTTTTACTTTTGTAGTTCGAATGGAAAGTATTATATAAACATTCTAATTACTCGCACTACGCAATTATGACTTTGGTTGAAGCAATACCCCTATATCGGACGCCATGTTACCAAATATGATAAAACTTGGAAGCCGGAGACTACATTTTATCCAAGAAATTTTCTAAAAGAAATCTTTTATAAAATATTGGCTATTACACTGTCATATTTCTTTTATAAAATATCTTTGACAAAGATCTTTTACAGTGCAATACCGGCCTTTATTTACTTAACGTTAATGTTAGAATATCTCTACGTTCAATAAAATGTTGTAATCAAGTTTAAAGTCGAGAAGTGTGTGTGTGTGTGTATATATATATATATATATATATATATATATATATATATATATATATATATATATATATATATATACGCAGATATGCATTAGGTAATACGTATTTATAATAGTATTCATTCATTTACTTTCCAAATTATTTTACCTTTTTCAATAACTAAAGTAGCAAATTAAAATAGATTTTGAAATAGAGTTCGCAGCGAAAATGAAATGTTTTAGCGGGCTTACTGCTTTCCGGGGCATCTATAACTGTTTAATTTCTTAATTATTTATGAAGAGACTAATTATGATTTGTTTGGTTGTACTTGTAGGTCATCATTTAAAAGAAAATATAATATTTAAGAATATCTATTTAATTACTTTATTACTGAATTACTTTTAGAATATCTTGAGATCGGGCAAAAATAATTTTATGTATTCGAAACACGAATTAGTGGTCCATAAACAAGACTTATAAGAACATTTAATCACAGCAATGCTAACTGAAAAACAAAACAATTTTAACAGGAACTGATAAGCAAATATGTGTCCAATTTTGGCAGCGTCAATTGTTGCTGCCCACAGCATCCATTGTTGCGCTCATTGCCGACGCTCCTGAGGCTGATGCTCTCTTCAGCTGCCTGTCCCAGTTGGGATTCAACAGCCAGGTGTTAATGGTGTAGGATTTTTCTTCTCCTAGTTTTGCCTCCACTCCCCCGTACTGAGAGGGGATTGGTAAACTAGGAAAAATAACATAGGGGTTAATACATTTTATGTTGGACAGGCTATTTTATTAGGTCTTTAGGAAGACGGAAATGGAAGCGGAAAAAACGATTAAATGTTTTTATTGATGTTTACTTTCTCGCACTTACTGTCGTAAGAAGAAAAGGTATTGTAATCGTGCACCAAAATACGGCGAATATTCGGCAGAAAATCCGTCCCATCCTGGTAACGAAAAAGTGAATAAATTTATTTGCTAAATTTAGGGGGGAATCATTTAACGCGTTGTGTAGCCAGAATTCATGTTTTGTGGATCGTTGTTACCGAAAAATTGAATGACGGCAAAACGTTTGTCTATCAGTCTTCCGTCTGCTAGGGGTTAAATTGGTCAACCGATTTTGTCCAAAATTGATAATACCCAATCGATCCTGTTGATATCACGCTCCCATTAATTCGAAACCGATATTTTAATTTTGGGAGGTACTTTACATAAAGGCCCAGAGATATTTTCAAAATTTTCTCAAAAGCGGCGTCATCGATTTTGATTATTTTTTTTTCATAATCTCAAAAACGTTTAAGAGAATGGTGTGGATCTCATGTTCGCGTCTGTCTGTCCGTCTGTATTTAACACAAGCATCTAAACGCCGCACGTTCTTTTTTAGTCAAATCTGTGATACATGACAGTTTAAAATCATCTTTGTGAGAGACAAAAGTTATAAGAGTTTCTGTGGTATAGCAGGTAAGCGCACTGTTGGAGAAGCTTAGGCACGTAAGATCGAATCTCATCCACGGCGAATAATTTTTGCGGGTAGAAACAATTTTGCGGTTAATTGTATAGTTATAATCATTCGTATCCATTATAAATATCACATAAAGCATGTGTTTTGAGGCGCCATTACTTATTTTAGTGTGTTAATGTCTTTAAGAATCACGTATAAATATGCCCCTATTGCGATTCTGGCTTCAGAACGTCTTCATGCGCGCCCGTGTTGAGCTCTAGCGTTATCGCAACTTTCATCTGTGACGTAATTCAACCTTGGCCATAGTCGCCGAAAGATAAGACCGGGAACGACTTCCACAGAGGGTTCTAAAGACTACGGCTTCTGGTTGAAAATATTTCTAAGTAAAATGAGCTATGTAGTTGCGTGGGTTGTAATCGTTTGAATTCTTATTGCGAATTTGATACCTTTGACACATGTAGAACATTCCTCTAATAAAAAATCTAAGTGCAATGAATATCACGTAACTATTCTTTTCGTAATAAGTTTGCTTGGACAGCGTGTTGAGAAATATCTGTGATAGCACAGTGCGGTCGAGCCAGACCTACGGACCACAGGGATCCGAGTTCAAATCCCAGTAACGCTGGAATATTTTTACCTCCACGTATAAAGAGAGTTACGTAATGCTGTAGGAGGAAGTGTCGAAATTTTCACATAAAACACGTTTTGTAAGTAGCTAGTTCGAAAAAAGTGGATTGTTGGTATTGTTCTTTTATTTTCTATACACAAGGCTGTCAAAACGCTTGTTTTTTGAACCCGAAAAAGTGATTTTCCAAAAAACCTCTTTGTGAATCCGTCTTCGTGTGAGTAATTCTAGAGCCTAAAGTAAACACGATTTTCACCAAAATGGATATTCCTTGAACGATCTGGCTAATATTACGAATCTTCGAATTTGAAACGAATCTTTTAATTTTGAAGGTACTTTACACCAAACCCCATCATATTTACATAATTTCCTCAAAAAGAGCTCCAATTTTTCTGTAAATCTATTCCTCGAAGCACAAGATGTTTAAAAGTGGCGTACGTTCAATTTTGGGCGAACGATCTGAATTTTCGAAAATTGCAAACAAATACCTATTAACATTGTCGAAAACAAATACTAACGCTAGAGATTTTTGTTTCATTAAATCTCTTTTTAAAAATAGATATTAAATTAATGTAAATTAAACACTCCACTCTTTCCTAGTAATGATCCACTCTTCACTAGTAATGATTGCTGCTATTGGGTCTAACCGCTTCATTATTCTTTGGAGGGCTACTGTTTTTTAAAATTTTTTTCCAACAGTATTATCTCAAAAGTACTGGATGAGAACAGTTGATATCTGGAGTTGAAGGGATGGTGTTAGCTCCTATTGTAGGCCTGGTTCCTTGTGATTCCAGTGAAAAATCAGAAACTGCACTGAAACAGCAGAAGCTTCCGCCAATTGATAATCATAAGTGAATCACCATGTACTGGGTAGGGAGGAGAACGAGGAAATCTATATGAATTGTCGCCTGGTCTTTCTTTCTCAGATAAACACTTGGATAGTTTATCAACATCAAATCGGAATTTTAGCGCCTTTGATGTAATATTAAACATAAAAAAATCCCTTCCAGTTGTCTGCGTGTTAATTTTTAGTGTATCAAAATAGCCCCGACACCCGTATTACATTAGCCTCTTAAATTGTATCATATTAGCCCCACAAATTTGAGGCTGTATATATCATGACACGATTAATATTATTGCATTATTTTAACGCAGAAAAGAATATTAATTCTTTCTTAATGATAACCTATTTTCAAAAATATCGTGTCATAAAAAATAACGAAGTAACATCAAAAGATTTATATCACGGTGGTAAAGTTTTTGACTGGAAAAATTAGGCATTTTAGTTTTGATTTTTTTCCTCCCAAATATTGTTACATTCTGAGTGTTCGCTATATGGTCATTATATATGGTCACTATATGGTCAAAGACCCGAGTTCGAATCCCGACGGGTAGAAAATATTTTCTGCTGCAGTACGTCTTTTTTTTTTGTTTCTTTTTTGCAGGTTCACATAGTCCGTATTGAATATTGCATAGCAATTACGAATAATACGTGAAAATATATATGCTGTTGAGGCAACACTTGTTTTGATCATAAAACACTTTCTAAATAGTATGTATAGTAAGATAAACTTTATTTAGGTGAGTAAACTTAGACTATTCACTTTGATTCTCTTAATTAAAACTTGACGTAACTGAGAACAGTGTCGTCATAAGAGTTATTATGATACATATATCCTTTATTTTTAAAATCTTAGGCCCCGAAACGCGCCTCAAATTAATTATTAATATAATAGCAATAGCTATTTATATATAATATAATTTCATAATTATTTCCAAAGAACCGGAACGCCGTTCCGTCGCGAACCAACAGAAATCAAGCCTTTTATATACAGGATATTCGGGGAAGAAATGTCGAATCTTCGAAAAATAGCTGTTAAGACAATTTTAAGCTTATTTTGTCTAATAAACTACGCGGATATTCCAAATGGCTAAGCCGCAATAAACATTCAAAAGTTGGTTCGGATATATGTTTTCTAGGCAACTATTTGCGTTGTAGAAGCATATAAACACTTCATTAATATCTAAATTGTTTATGATTAACAAAATAAATGAATACATTTGATCAGAAAGAAAAATTAACCTAGAAATAAAAAAGCACCCAATTTTCACAGTTCGACTGCTTTTTTATTTCTCGGTTAATTTTTTTCTGAACTTATATATTAATTTATATTGTTAATAATAAACATGTTACATGTTTCTGGTCTGTTTACATGATTCTAGAATGCAAAGTTTTGCGTAGAAATCATATTTTGAAACCAACATTTGCGCATTTATTGCAGCTCAGCCATTCAAAATATCTATGTAGTTTATTAGACAAAGTATGATTAAAATTGTTTAAACAGCTTTTTTCAAACTTTCGACGTTTCCTTCCCCGATACTCTGTATATCCATGCTTCTTTAAAACCAAAAACAATAATTTGCGTACTGAAAACTAATTAATTAAACCCATGGCAGTATAACTGTTAACATAAGTACTGTCACACATCTTTCGCAGGATAAGGAGTAAAATTTAAAGAAAAATTATAGTTCACATGAATTTTGACAAATTGCGTCTTACTTTCTATGATATTCAAATGGTAACATTATATTACAATATTCAATTGGTTAACAATTTCGGCTAAAGAGTCTTGTTTGATAATTCTCCAATTTCGTATTGTAATAAGATATCTTATGATACTCATGTCGTAAATAACTATTTGACAACTATTATGTTTAGTGTATGTGTCTAGCAGGTTTTGTATTATTCTGAGAAACTGGATCATACGAATCACGTTTACTACGTTATTCACACAGGAGCACATGAATCTCAAAAAAGTATTTAATAATATAATCCTTGCTGATGAATCAACGTTTTATTGATGATTTTAATTTTGAAAATTTTCATTAGTTTGGATGTTTAAATATAGGTATCACATGTAATTACATGTCTGTTAAACACGATAGCATTATATGAAGCAAGAAACATTGTTTTTCGTTTGATCATTCAACTTCATCAATCACTCAAAATTACTTTAATTTTCTCTGCTTATCAGTTTTTTAATCTCAGATCTTCGATGAAGACATGAATCAAATAACATCGTAGATATTTGAGTGTTTTAAAAATAATAACGTGAATAAATGCTTATATTTATTGAATTGGTTTTATAATAACCTATAAAAACATGGGTTTTCTGTTGGTGTTGGGGATGTTGAAAACATTCAAATAGTAAAGGCAATGTTAAGCTGGTGACCTTTAACATTGTTTATTTGATATTTTTCTTAGGGATAGTTTATAATGGTTAAACGTTTTCAAAGAGTGCACATTAGATACCTCGAATGGCCCGTTTCCGTTTAATAAACCGCTACGTTCTCGCTGTACAGATGGTCGTGCAAAATTCAAGGTTTTGATAGATTCGTAGAATGGCGGCCAACAAACCACCTTCGAACTCTGACGATACTGAAATGTAGTCTGTGTTGGGAAGGTCATATCACTTGACCACCAAGTTCGTTCTATGTATTTTCACTGGGAAATGCTAGTGCATTGATATTTACTAAACTGTAAACAAACGCTAAATCTCTTTGAATTGTTATAACATCTGTTTTGCTTTCTTTTAGTAATATCAACTCGTTTTACCAAATACGTGAGTTTGTTATATTTTTACACGCTACAATTATTTAATTTTACAAGTATTTATTTTCAAGCATTTAGGAATTCATGAAATTTCATTGAAACGTTCGCCAATCTAAAAACCTTTTAAATGTATATTAAATATATTAATGTTGTTTAAAAATATGTATTAACAATGCATAGATTTAGCACATAAAGCTCTGATTTGAATATTATACAATGAAATCATCAAATTAACAGTTTTAGAAAGGAATGATAAATTGTATTGAAAATATTAACTTAAAGTTTATATACGTTTATTTAGAAATTTCTATACTTGTGTAAATATTGTCATGTGTGATTCTACTCATGTGATCTTTCAAAACACAAAATTGAATATTTCTGTATTTGAAAACCTTAACACTACCTTCATCCAATCCAGTGCAGTTTATAGCAAACAGCTAAGCAATATGTTTCCCTATTTTTTAATGGTAATGGTTAAACAAGAGGAACAAATAGTTTCTGACTCTCGGTGTTAACAGGGGACTTAAAAAAAATTAATAATTCAGTTATTCGGTTGCTCAACATCCCTTTGATAGAAAAACAGAAACAATTGTTTGGGCGTAATGCACCTTGAAAAATATTTTTTTTATAATCAATTTCTTTCCTATTTGATAAACATATCGACTTGCAAATTGTAGGACTTAAAAGAGAATATAAAAACCAAATAAAAGTTAGGCTCATACTCGCCGTAAAAATACGAATTTATCATAATTAAATTGGCCACAGAATTTGTTTACAAGCAAGTGCATTTTAAGCGTATTTGGCAGGCAAAAGCGCGGCATTGGAGAACTGTTTTTTCAGTAGGCCCATCCCACGCTATTCTGCTAGCGCGAATGAATTAAGCGCACACAAATGGGGTCTACTAAGATGTTAATTTCTTATAAACAATTACATATATCTCGAGAACGAGATATAATAGCACCGAACGGATTCCGGAATTTTGCATCACATTTAAACGCCATTCAGATTAGACAATAAAAAAGTTTGCAACAATTGCAAATTTATAAACAATTTCCAAATTTTGCAAATCTAAAGTGGGGAGAGTCTCCCGATGTCGCAGAACCAAAAACAGCGAATTAACAATTTTGCAACAATTTATAATTTTATAAACAAATTCGAAATATGCGTTAGAACGGCCGGAAAGGCTCCGCAAATTGTGCCTGAAATGAATATCTCAAAATAGAAGTTTGTCAGGAGTTACAAATCGATTACTAAAAGTTAGAATAATTGTTGCTAAAATGATAAATATTTACTGGTCTATAGACAATCATTCTGGACGGAAAACCCCGCTTAGAAATATTTTTTTCGTCGTGGCGTACGCGCAGGCAAACTATCTCCTTCGGCAGGGAAATATGACGATATTTCCGTCTCGTACGTAAACGAACTAGCCCCCTCCCCCTGAGACAGCGTTCTTTCTGCCCCTTGGGATGTTGCACCAATCACAGACCACTGTGGTTCTACCTGCTAGCGATTGGTCAACGCGTCCCTCCCCCTGCCCTCACCCAGGCCGAGGGGTGTCCAAGTTTGTCGGCGCGGTGTGGAAGATAGAATTTTGAACGACATTTTTTCTGAGGGAGAGGGTACCTAAAGTTGTTGAATATCAACTACAATCTATTATTCAACAACAGGAACTACAAATTAATCATCTACGTCAACAACTACAACAAATTCAACACGTCCAAGGTAACCAAGGAAATTGCCAACAACAGCACCAGCTACAAGGTCAGCCTGTTCAACCTCATGGTATGCAACCTATCACAAATGACGGGGCAGCAACCTCAACTTCAGTATTTCAGGGCAGTAGCTCTTCAACACACTGCCCACAAACCCAAGAACCATCTTCTATAAGTACTAATACTAATAATTATGGAACGGAATCCAAGAAACGGAAAATGATGCAACCAGGTGAAAGTGAAAGTGCAATTGAGTACAATATCCCAGTCAGTTTACGTTATGCTACTCTAGAACAGCTAGATCATGAAACAATGAATGTCTGCGAACCGGATCCAGTCCAAATTAAAATTCCCCCTACAATCATTCACCCGGTTGATAATTATGCAAAACTATTAGAAGACATCAAAAATATAGCCGAAAATGACTTCACAACTAAGCCAAAGAAAGACTCGGTTAAAATAATGTTCACCGCTATTGACGACTTCCGAAATTTTAGAAATTTTTGTGATGAAGAAAGAATTCAATACTATTCATATAGAGATCCCACCGAGAAATATTTATCTGTGGTAATTAAAGACTTGCCCGTCACTTACTCTGAAAAAGAAATCAGTGATGAACTAATACGGAACAATTTACCTGTAATCAAAGTTTGTAGATTGTACAATAAGGAAAGAAAACTCATTCCAATTTGTGCAGTGGACCTAACAAACAATAGAGAGGCTCGGAATGTATTCAACCTCAAAAGACTTTTATATAGTGTAGTTAGAGTTCAACAAAGAATGAAATCTAGAATTATAATGTGTAAGAAGTGTCAACGATATGGCCATTCACAAGCTAATTGTGGTTTCGAAGCCAGATGCGTCAAATGCGTAGGGAACCATCACTATTCCGAATGTAGAAAATTAAAAGACGCACGCCCTCAGTGCGTAAACTGCAACGAATTTCACGCAGCTCACTATAGAGGTTGCACATATTATCAAAAACATGTAAATTCCCTTAAAGATTCTCCTTGAAATCTAAACTTCAGCAAATCAATTAATTATAACTCCAATTTGTCAAAGAACACCCCTAACCCACCAATATTCTCCAACCAACATTTCCCATCACTACCATAACGTCCTTATTTAGAAAGTAGCCCAACAAATACCGCAGCTCCGAATATTAACTCGACCAATATAATATCTTCCATTGTCTCCCAAGTTATCAATGCGATTATTCCTCAAGTGCAAAATATGGTTGATTCAATGGTTTCTTCATACCGAAGTAATGGTAAATAAAAATGAAATAAACAACATTTTAAATTGGAATGCCAATGATTTAAAACGACAGGAAAATATGTTTAGAGTATTCTTACACCAACATAATATAAAAATCGCGTGCATCACAGAAACACACCTAGCGCCTGGCGACAGGTTTAATATTCCAGGTTACAACTCTTATCGCAACGATAGAGTGACCTCTAACATAGCCTCAGGCGGAGTAGCAATATTCATATCAAAAGATTTTAAACATGAACAAATTCCGACACCATTTTCCGCAAACCTTGAAACAGTCGGAATTAAAACAAATATCAATAATAAATCAGTAAATATAATATCGGCTTATAAGCCCCCAATAGAACTTTCCCAATAAATTCATATAAACAAATATTCCGCACCAATAATTCAACCATCCTTTTAGGAGACCTCAATAGCAAAAATACTACTTGTGGTTGTATTACTTGGTTGTATTTGGTTGAGGTTGTATCTTGGCACGGTAAAAAGTTATTAGAATTTGTGAACAATAATAACATTGAGATAATCACACCAAATGAACCGACACAATATCCATCTAATACAAATGTCATACCTGATATCTTAGATGTTATCCTGACTAAGAACATAAATTTCCCCCTCTATCAAAACGTTCTAAATGAACTTGATTCAGATCACTGTCCAATAATAGTATCATTGACAGCCCGAATAGAGAAACTCTCTACTAACAACATTATAAGAGGAATCACAAATTGGAACAAATATGCTAATTTAATGACCTACAATTACTCGTATCCGTATAATATTAAAAGTGTTACTGATATCGATAACGAAATTGAAAGGTTCTCTAATGTCATCATTCACTCATTAGAACAATCCACCATGCCTTTCCGCCAACCAAAAATCAACTCATTACCCATAAACATTATTAACCTAATTAAATCCAAAAATAATCTGAGGCGTTACTGGCAAAGAACTAGGAGGAGGAACATTAAAAAAAGTTAATAAATTAACAAAGCTTATTAAAACCCATTTAGATCAATTAAGATACTCCAATTATAATACTTTTATTGGCGCAATACACCCAAATTCCAGACATCTATGGACTACGGTTAAACGTATCAACAAGGATAAAACAAAAATTCCCCCATTATCATTAGGATCTAAAATAGCTTATTCAGACAAAGACAAAGCCAAAATTATAGCTAAACACCTGGAAGATACGTTTAAACCCTACCCAGTGATAAACATTACTTTTAATGCCGAAATAACAGAATACTTAAATAATGAAATCCCAACCGCAGCGTTACCAATCAAATTTATATTACCCTCCGAGACAGCGTCAATAATCAAATGCCTTAAATTTAAAAATTCCCCAGGAATTGACGGAATCAACAATGTTTGCGTTAAAATGTTAAATAAACAAAGTATTGCGGCATTAACGGCTATTTTTAATGCTTCCCTACGTCTTAACTATTTCTCAACTGCATGGAAAAAGGCAATTATAATTCCATTTTGCAAACCTAACGAAGATTCTAGATTAGCTGAAAACTATAGGCCAATCAGTCTTTTATCTACACTATCAAAAATATATGAAAAATTGATATTAACTCGATTGAACCTTTTTCTAACCTCAACGAACGCCATACCATCCGTTCAGTTTCGTTTCATCCGTTCAGTTTCGTATAATTTATCGCGCATCACTCAAATCAGGCAACCGGTGCCACTTGTTCAAATGGCAACATGCATCGGAAAAAATGCACATCTGCAAACTAAGAAGAGGCGCTGATAACGACGCGCGATTTAAACTGTTTCTTCAAACGCCGAAGCGCCGCTTGAAAGCGATATAGAAAACGAAGGAGATATTGTGGCAGTATGTACGCTATTTGCAATCAAGTGTGCTCGCATCATATTTATTACAGAAGATGTAAAATTCGGAATCTCAGTTATCATCGAATCTTGATTGCCGTCTTGGGCAGACGTGCGGTCCATCGCTCCTGAGAATAACTGTATTGGGCAGATGCGTTTTCGTATTCATTTTGTATATCTACAATTATTATGGGTATGAAAAACAAAAGTGCACCTCACGTTAATGGCGAAGTAAAAAGTAACTCAAAGGAATCACAAAATTATGTTGTTAATACTCTTGATGTCGTTTAATAATTTAAACTTTCGATTGTGTTCAAATGTATGTTGAAAGTCTGAAAAGATCAGTGTGTTTTATATCCTCTACATTTGACACTGTGTTAACTATATTCTGATTATGTAAGAGCTAAAAGGACTCAGGAGTGAAAATAACATTCTACAAGAATATGAACAATATTCATCCATCGAGTGAAGGAACTAGAACATTTTTCAAGGTGAGAGAACATAACTGTGCATCACCTCTGAGAAACAATCTCTGCATGTCCATTACAAATGAACATTAATGAACAATATCTCTAAAACTATTGGTTCAGACGCTCTTAATCAGGATGTCAGTGTAGTGCATCGTCTGCCATCAAATTCTTCGAAGGCCAGTCCTCTAGTCATTCGTTTTTTAAAGAGATCGGGAGGAATGGTTGAAGCGCTTCCGTGACGAATCCAAGAAAAGAAATTATCTAGGACTCTCACTGCAATTGCTCTCTCATCATTTTCTCCCCGCCAATTCACTGCTAGAGATCATCTGACTGCAGCCACTAGAGAAGTTTTCAATGTAACAAAGGATGTGGCGAAATCAAGAGGATACTAATTTATTTGGTGCAAAGACTGCAAGGGAATTGTCCGACAGGGTGAGAATTACAGGCTAGTTAAAATCGTTACTCTCTTGCCGTCATGAACTATTACCTTCGAAAATCAAAATATCCATTTTAAACTCGCAGAGCCTCGGGTTTCTTTAAATGAAACGACGAATGTAAATTTTAGAGAAAATCGCTTGAACTGATTAGGCGCTAGCGTTGGCACAGGTAGATGGACAGACAAATGGACGGACCGACTGTGAGACGGGCGAACAGACGTTTTGCTGACAATTGAGTTTTCGGTTTCATGGATCTATTATACAGAGATTGAGGCGCAAGGTGATAGAGGAATTAATTTTCTACATATACGAAGAAGTAGGAACAATATTTATCCACTTTTTCGTTACAAGCACAGGCACACAGGCATGCATGCAAACACAGGCATGTGTTTTTCTTTCGAAAATTCACCATTTTACGACACACGATTACAATACTTATTGTTCTTTCGAAGAAAAGCAAGAAAGTAAAAATTATATCATTAAAAACGTCCCATATTGTTTTTGAAACAAACTACTAATTTTCGCGTAATCTGCTTAAAGTTAATGCAATTTAAAAAACATTTCACAAAAACGGCTTAAAATTTTATCTTTAAATTTTTTCCACAGATAGAGGAAAGGACATTTAACAAAACATCGCCGGTCTCATTTTCGTTGAAATTTTTGAGTTTTCAGAAATTGAAAATGTAGTAATAAGCTGTAAGAAAGTATGTGCTATTGACGACCATAGCTTATTAAGTATTCCACATCTGCAAATACGCAGCTCCCGCTGTCCGTAACAGCAACAATTTGGCGCTTTGAAATTTAATCACTCACGTAATTGATTTTATGGGAATTGGCAGGTTAATACAAGTAAAATTCCAATGAATATGTGAAAAATAAGGGTTTTTGTTATATATCGTGTCAGATTAGATACATGTAATATTAATTATTGACATTCTGAAAAAAACAATCTCTTTTTGCTTTTAGTGGTAGAGCTGGGAGTGAGTTACTATTTTGTTAGCAATGCAGAAAAATCAAATCTAGAGCTCGTTTACCGATGCAAATATGTTTTCTATAACTCGGTAATGAAAATGTCTAGTTTCATAAATGTTGCTAATGCTCTTTTTGATTAATTAAATAAAATAGTTATTAGAAATTATCATTGTATCAGGAAGTGATTCACAATGTTTCAAATAGAAAAAAATATTATAAGCTATGAACTACGAGCACGTGAAAGAGGCAGTTAAATGTGTGAAATAATAAAGGTGTGAAGACAAATCAATTGATAAAACTCAAGCACTGTTGTTTTAGTTCGACAGAATTATTTAAACTTCCTAGTAAATGTTATTACATCATCTCCGTTTCATGCGATCAATTGCAAATTTTGGAAATGAAGTTATTTTTCCTTCACTTAAATTTTTTAATTTTCTCAGAAATAAACAGAAAAAGTGTCTTGTCCAATATGCATTATGGAAATAACATCGAATATACATTCGAACGAGAAAAACAATTCGTTATTTTACTTTTATTGGAAAATGTAACAAAACATCCAATATAAATATTATCGCTCCGTGAAGCTAGAAAATATTTAAAGTTGTTTTCATAATATAAAATATATTTTGAACAAAGCATGGGAATTAAAATTTCGCATTTCATTCCAGAAATGTCATTCCAATATAATTAACTCACCGAAGACATATTAACTTTTAAAAAAGTCTTATATAATTGGGAAACAATTTTTGAAACGTCAATGATTTATTTGTAACTTTGCATATTCATAACAATTTGATTCCCAAGAAGGAGAAAAATAAGGACGCAACGTCTTTCATTCAAATTAAGAAATCGATGGATATTACCCTCAAATGGAAGTTTTGGAATTGCCCTTGTGTACAATATGTTATGTATGTATGCTCATATCTTAAACGTAAATATCAAAGAGCAGAAATACAGTTGTGGACTGCAAGAATATTACACAGACTCATCTTCAGATTTAGGCGAATTTAGCATGGGGTACCGCAGCTTTACATTTTGGGGCCAGTCTTTTTACTCATATCTGTAAACGATTCCTTTGTACTGGAAATGGAAGATTATTTCTCTCTACTGTCGAATTTTCCTTGTAAAAATGAAACAGAGTACAACGTTATCAAATGCAATAAATAAATTTCGTAAAATTAAGTTAATAGTAAACAATACAATCTTTCAATACACTTGTGCAATAAATTATATAAGCCATTGAAAATGAACAAGTGCTGATGCTATCAAAGTAGCAATCTTTTAAGGGCTTTCCATTTGAATTTTGATTGAATTGAAAGCCCATGTAAATGAATGGAACACTAAATTAAGGTTATTACTTTACTCATACAGAATTATTTCATAGTGTTTCACCGACCAGAACCACAGATAAATCAGCATCATGTATAGATAACGGTTTTGTTACATTTAAGATAATGCGCATAATGCGACCGTCCCAGAGTCTAGACTTTTCGCCGCGCATAAAATATTTTACATTAACATGGGAGACGGTGTTCATGAAGAGCCAGGAATTGTGCACTTTCAAAGGTACAGCATGGTTTACAATGCGTTGGTATGTGAAGGTAGCGACTCCCTCGTCGAGGGTGGCAACGGTCAGAGACATCTGGGTACCATACGTTTAGGGAATGCAGCGTGGGTGGGGAGGCCTACTCCCTCCGGCTACCTTAAAATTAGTACGTCCGACGCCATCATTTTGAAGGCTTAAACATATTCAAGTAATGCTATCTTTATTAAAATGAAGATTATGCCGTGATGATTACTTGACGTTATAGGTATTTATGATTTAAAGAACACGTGAAAATTTCGAAAATTTTTATCCACTCGAAATTATATTGATCGATTTATTTTAAACGCCCGACAGCCGTCAAATTGCCTCCCAATAACTGCTAAACAGTGTGCTTCGTGTGCCGACTTGTTTTGTTTATATCATCTTATTTCTCTTCGGAAAAACCATGGACGCTCTTTTTATCGAAAGGCATTAGTGTCCACCATATATGAAGTGTTGATGTTGGAAGTCGGTGATGAAATGAAACGCTATCGGAACTGCTGTTGAGCTGTTGTATTGAGCGATCGCTTCCCCACCCACATTTCCTAGGTCTATGATACGAGACTCGGGTCGCGTATCACGTAACCACAGGAGCCGCCGAGTCGGCTTATGCGCGGCGAAAAGTCTAGACTCTGGGACGGTCACATTATGCGCATTACCTTAAAAGTAAAACAGGAGCCGCCGAAAAAAACGCACGTTCACTAAATTTTTGGCGAGAAGCGCGAGCAGTTGGGGCCGCTCCTCTGCGCGTCCACCCGGCCGTAGAGCAGCGTGGCCTCGCGATTCCGCGACCGACGCCCGGGCCCGCGGCTGCCGCTGCCTGCGACCCCCGCAACTCCGCGCCCGCGCTTCCGAGCTCGCCAGCCGCAGCCCCAGCCCCCTTCACGGGAATTCTGAGCATTGCCCGGCTTAGCTTCTGCCAGCGCCAATGAACCGCCGCTTGTAAAGGGCCAAGTAGCAGTCGCTTGTAAATGAGCACGAAGTGAGTGCAGCTAAGAGTCCGCCCCGGACTCGTGTACTCATCAGTACGCGCAATTGCCTTATCGACCATGCTTGTGACGCACGCAATCAACGCGCTTCGCCGCAAACGCCATCGCTCCTGCCCCGCGCTGACGGACCGCTGACCGAGGGACGCGCTAATGGCACGAGATCAGCCGGCCAGTGTCCCCTATAGAGGGCGATCTTCGGCCGCCGCCGTCGGCGCTTCCTTGCCCAGTGCCTACCTCTCGCCTGGCCTACTCGTGGGCCCAGGCACAATCTCTACCCCCATCACATCCGCAGCCGAGAAGTTGAATATACGCGTATGTAAGTTGACTTATGGTTGAAGGCGGAAACGCGGCGTTTTTCGCACGAATTGATAAAAAATATTTGCATCCGTGAAATAAAAGCTATTTGCAATGGCAAATCAGCTAAAGATTTTTACTAATATCCATCATCGTGCCCTTTGCGAACTGCGTAACTTACTGCCGGGAGAACTTGGAGAACGATTACTTCGATAACTGTATACCCCATTGAACTCTAGAAAACGTGCACAGGCAATAAGCAACATTTATGTCCAGAGGCAAAACAAGGGGCCATCTTAGCATTCGCTCAATGATCCAGGAAAACGGGACGAGAAACGTGACTGAGATATAGGTCACTGACCTACACCAGCCTTACGCTGTACCAACCGCTTTTTTGCAGTCATTCCCAGTGACGACCACCATCACGCTCCCGAACTAATTGTACCTACTTTTTCTTTATTCTTTTCAGACATTTCGTCCAAATAAATTAGATCTCTTCAGAGATGTCTGTAGAACAGTACATTCTTTCTCGCATTATTTGTAACAACTACATAATATTATTCTACTAACAAGACCTGCAAAAGTGTTTCCAACAAGAAAAGATCTTTTCTTCACGCAGAGATTCCAATTAATGTCTACCAAGTTAACACGCCAAGCGTTTTACCGGTACACCACGCATCGTGCAACTGCACGCTTTTGTCGACGCTTAAACAAAGTAATGATCTCACCTATAATTTCTAACTTAGCAATTTTAGAATTCAAAAAGTTGTAAATGACATGTTTAAGTATCTGATTTTTTAAAACACATTTTAAGAATAATGTGTCATTTCAATTTTGTATCAATTTCATGTTAATTTTTTTACACTTTTCGGAAATTCAATGAGTTCCCCGGAAAGCGACCAGCACCCCTTTTTGAATCGTCTTTTCATACATACCAAGACAAAATTTAAAAAAAGATTGAAGTCGTTTTGTGAAAATAGTCGTTTAAAAATTGTCAATATTGCACGCAAAATTACTCAATAACTACTTTTTTTTCGAAAATTTGTTGATGAACGTTTAAAAGATATATTTAAATAGATTTCTTTCAGAATAAATCACTACCTTCAACAATGTAGTTGCAGGAAATCGCCGAAAAAATTTCGAACTTTTGTTACTTTCGCAAAAACAAGGACTTTTACGAAAATGGACCCTGGGCCGTTCTTTTGAGATTCTTTATATATATAAAGAGAACAAAGTTTAATGAAAAAAGAACAGATCGAGAGACGTTTTTCGGTCAATTGATTTTTCGTTATCAAGGTCCCACAAAACATGATTCTGATTACATATACATACATACATACATTTATTTGAACTGCAATTGGGTATGACACGGTGGCAGTTAAATAACAATAATTACAATATTAATAATAATAACAATAATAATAAATTAGTTCAGTACAAGCCGAACATGTAATAATCATACTATCACTAATATTAAGTATTTTAACAAATATTTCAACTCTGTCATGATATCCAATAATTATATGTCAGTGATTCTAAAATTTAATACAAGCTACATAAATATTGGCTTAATTTTTTTAAATTCATTGATCATGCTCACTACATTTAACTGCAATGCACTGCACTACACAACACTACACTACACTACACTACACTACACTGTTTTTGCTTTAAATTACACTGACCAGCACTTCACGGCACCTCACCGCACTTCACAGCACTTCACCGCACTTCACAGCATTTCACCGCACTTCACCGCACTTCACTGCACTTCACAGCACTTCACAGCACTTCACAGCACTTCACAGCACTTCACAGCACTTCACAGCACTTCACAGCACTTACACATTTAATGTCTATTACTCTCATATTGTTCTAACTTATTTCTAAAGCTTCGGACACTTAGAGGAAAAGCTTCGAAAATTGCTGCGAGTAAACTGTTCCAATCTTTAATTGTTCTGTCACAAAAGGAAAATTTCCCAAGATCTGAATTTCGTTTCCTTGTTTGAATTTTGTGAGTGTGATTGCTTCGGCCGAAATAATTTGGTTTTTCTAGTCTAACCTGAATTTCCTTCCAAGCTGGTTGACCTACGTACGATTTATAAAGAGCGCAAAGCCTCGCCCTTCTTCTCGTTTCTAGATATCGCCTTAAAGACAAGAAATATTGCGTCAAAAAATCGCTGATATCTCCCTCAAGATTACAATACTTCATCTTTACTACTTAAGTAGTAGGGCGAGAAAGTAAAAAAACTGTTTCAATGTTTGCTTCTTTGGATAGCTGATAACAATGTATTACAAACACTTTTTGTTAAAAATTACATTATATTTCTAATTTAGAATAATGTACATTTTGGATACTAATTTATAAAATGTACATGTTCTGGACATGAATTTGGAAAAACCTGCAAACTAAGTAAAATAATAATTATAAATATAATAGATTTTTAATTATATATATATATATATATATATATATATATATATATATATATATATATATATAATTTGATAAAAAATTAATGATGAACTTATATTAGCGCGACAGTACTTAATGTAAAACATATTGAATGCAGTCAGAAGATTAAATCTTAAACTAGAGGTGCTACAACTAATACGTTCTCGCATTATTTCTAACTCCTCCATTTTTCGAAAAACCAGAGTTCAACGAAAATTAGTACTGCTCCATTCTTATACGCGTCCCTTGTTCAACCCTTGGAAAGAAAGTTTTTAAAAAATTGAAACATTTTTTGAGAAAATGTTTATTTTATAAATTGCATTAATTTCAAATAGAAATAATGGAAAAACTACTATTTCCAAAAATATTGTACGTGGCCTTTTTAACAACCTGATTTTTTTAGAATAGATTTTAGGTATGATAAATCTCTCTATCTTAAAATTTGTAGTTTTGCAATGTTAACTGTTTGCAATTTTCGAAAATACAGAGAATTTGCTGGAAATGACAGTGTCACTACATTTTGTCGTGCTTTGATGACGAGGAGAAAATTTTTAAATACTGAATCGTGTTTGAGAACCAAAGATTGTCAAAAATATGTTTAATATTAACTTTTACTTCATATAGAATAAACAAATTATAAAACTTCTATCTAAAATTTTTAAGGGACGTGTTACTTCGAGAAAAAACGAAAAACAATAAGGCAGTATTTCATTATAAGAAATCTCTATCTTCACTAGTGTAGTTGTACGAGGGGTCCCAAAGGTTGGACACTTGCGATTTTCGAAAATTTAGAGTTAACTGTGAAAATGAGAACAATACTATCTTTACGTGTGTATTTCTCTCTATTCAATCAACAAAAAGAAAAGGAAAGAAAAAAATGCTGCCAATTTTTAAAAAAAATTGAAAATATCCTAGGGGTTTCATTGAAAGTACGTCCCAAAATTAAAATAAATCATTTTGAATTTGCAGGGCGTCGAGACAAATCAGCTCGATAGGGCCATTTTCATTTTGGAAAATATGTTATGAATGGTTTAGGCGCCAGAGTTCTTTACAGACAGACACACGGACGAACAAACGGACGGAAATACAAACGGATGTTTTTAAAATGCACTTTTTCGGTATTAGGGGCGCCCAAAATGCGCATTTCCTTTAAAATCATGATATCGATTTTTTGCAGCATTACATAACTTTACTTAAAATTGTGTATATTACTACGTATATTTAATATTTTAAGAAATAAAAAGTAAACATTTTACGTAAAACAAGATGGGAATAAATTATTACTAATTATTATTATTATTATTATTATTATTATTATTATTATTATTATTATTATTATTATTATTATTATACTCGCTGCAGTGTATTATCTTGAATGTATTTGAAACAAGATAGATAGAAAGGGAAAATCGTTATCAAGTAGGCAACTTTGTCAGTTTTATCACATCTGGCCTAAGAGGGAAATCGTGAGCACTTGTGATAAAGACTGTGAGATTCTTCATAAAATAGAGGTAGCATTAGCAGTAGATGAACGCTGCTCTGATTACTGCAGGTAGTAATCACCCTCAACTTTGTTCCCAAAGCAATGATTATCTCACGTAATTACGCCTTGTTTTCCTTTTATGCTCTAATATTCTGCCACCACTCTACTCTCACATCTGGCTACTGGTAATTAGACACTGTAATTAGAACAGAATTCTCATTGGACCTCTTTGCAATTATAATTCTGAAAAAACTTAAGCGTATCTTGTAACTTTATCCTGATGCCTTCGTAACGTTCTACAAATGAGGAAATGAAGAGCTTCTTTGACTTCTTCCTTATTCACTAAATCTGCTGTACTATCTCTTGAATTTTTGATAAACTTAAAAATAGATGCGTAATTTCTGAGTTTGTTTCATATCTAGTCTTGAACTTTTGGCCTTTCCTTGATAATTTTTGGTGTTCTGATATAACTCTCATTATTTAGCTCACATTTGGATAAATTTTATAGATGTTATGTACAAAGCAATGCAGTTATAGCTTTTACATTTTCCCTGCTATTTTCTTAACCTATTGAAAATCAGCATCGTTTTTCAACAAATTTTCTGAAATTTGAATAGCCACATGAGACGACCTCAAAGGACTTTTAATGCTCACTGTGCTCTTTGTGCGTTGAGGCGATTGTTGTCTTCTCAGATGCATTCAGAAAGTCCTTACTCCATAAAGGCCAATACAAACATATTGTGTTGTACATGAATATGACAAATTTGCCAAAAACATATGATTCCAGAGCAAAACAGTTTTTTTAGAATCAGAAGAGAATTAGTAAAAAGCGACGCATCGGAATTTTGCAATTTTGGTATGAAATGTGTGTTTTGAATTTAGCAAAAAGTTAAGTTTTAATAAGAATATTTTTTAGAAACTTTGGAAATAACTAATAATTAATTGTATGGTTTCGTACTTAGGACTCCCGTTTCGTTTACCTTAATAATTTCCAGGGACAAATACAACCCGCATCACATTTCGAAGATTTCTTTTCATACTACTTTTTTGTTTAATTATGCAATACATAAAACATTCGTGATTGATTAGTGATTCATGGCAAGACAACTGCTAAGGTTATTAGTCCCATAAGTATAGTGCATGTTTGTATCGTTTGCTGTGGCGGTGAACTTACCCTGATGGACGGCGAGATCCGGCGCCGACCTCCGTAGGTTAGCGGTGGTTTTCCCAACAAGGTACCTCCCAACAACGAGATACCGTTCCAGTAGGGACATGCTCTAACCTGGACTGATCTCTCGACAAGTATGGTAGTGTGTGGTGCATGTAAGGGTAAGTGTGTGATGAGAAAAGGACAAGAAAGAGGAAGGAAAGATTGCGCGAGGACCGTGGGCCGTTTGTTAGGGTATTGCTCCGGCATTCGCCTGGTGTTGATCGTAAAAACACAGAAAACTACCGATCAGAGCAACCGATCGCTAGAATTCTCCTCCATACTGCGGCTGTACTCGACCTAGTTGACAAGCTAATGTCGAAAACCCTGCCACCGTCGGGACCCGAAGCCTAGCATCTTTAGATCAGATGCATAGCAGTGACCTCAGTTTATGGCATAAGCCACCTTTGCCGGATTTGAAACATGAAAAGTGGATTTTACAAACATACAAATGATTCGAATATATGTAGTAAGCTACCAAGCTACAAAAAAAAAAAAAAATATGAGTCAGTATATTTCGAAAATTTCTTCCCCTCATTATTAATGAATGAGTCAGTTAAATATTGCGAGTTCCTATTTGTATTAAAGGACCACGACTTAATTTGAACCTATACGTTTTTATCATTGATGAAATATCAAATTCATTTTTAGTTCTTTTACCCTGGAGTTTTATAAATTTTCACTTAATAACAATGAAAGCACATTCTTTCCTTTTCCTCATTATTGCATGAGGGTGTCAATATCAAACACAATTGTAGTTCACATCTGAATGTAAGTATATTTTTACACATCACAATTGTCATGAAGAATCTAGAACATGCGGCTACATTCGAGAAACACTTTAAACCTTACTTTGTAATTGAAGAATAACTGGCAAGCAAACGCTTTGAGCCTTCATGAAATTCAGAAGGGGACAACTTTGGAGAACGCTTGAATGACCTCAGAAAGTTCTTTGCTGGTTGAACGATCCACTGGATCGCCAGAGTACTTAATTAAATTCATCAAAGTCCAAAATAACCAAAGGAGAAAAGGCGAGTTTAAACACACACGAATTTCACAGATGTAGCATGCGTCGAAGAACAAATGTTCGCCTTAAAAGCGAGATATAAAATTAAAAGGAAGAAATATCGCATTTCTAGTAAAACATTAAATAATTGTTATAATTTTGCAGTTTACAAAGGCTTATCCTTCGGGGTGTATCAAATACGCAGGAAAGGTGAAAGCCACTGCGTTATTTTCCTCCTCTTAAAATATGCATGTACGGTCGAGAGCATTCATATCCTGACGATAAAAGTTTCATATGTAAACACAACTAAAAGCATGTGCCATTTGTCTGAAATGTGAAATTTGGAGACTAGTAAACATTCTATTTTGGACAGGACGTTAAAAATAATGCTATATAGATCGTGTTGTAAATTAATTGATTCCTATTTCATATTACATAAACTTTAAATATTAATATGTATTTAAACGAATTAAATATATTTAACAAACTTATTTCCTTCCGCCTTTTCCCGGTGGTAGATATTTTTCACAACAGAATCGACAACTTTGAAATACATATCTGGGTGTGCAGCAGCAGCACATACTTTCTCGCATTATTCGTAACTTAGCATTCCTGGAGCAGGAGCGGTAGTTTAGTGCATCAATTGATGTCATTGCAGCGCCTCTGACAGGGAGGTCCTAGGTTCGAGTACCGACGATGGCAGGATTTTCGACACTAGCGTTTCAGCTACGTCGAATTCAGTCGCTGTCTGGGGGAGAATTCTAGCGGCCGGCTGCTCTGATCGGTAGTTTTATGTGGTTTCTCCGATCAACACCAGGCGAATATCGGACCACTACCCTAACAAACGAGTCAGGGACCGCGCGCGATCTTTCCTTCCTCTTCCGTATCCTATCCTCACCCCTTTACACACACTTACACTAACATGCAGTACACTATCACACATCCCGGGAGACCGGGCGGGAGTTTAGAGCTTGTCCCGGCTGGGGCGGTGCCCCGCTGGAGGGAAAGTTCTGGTTAGGGGGAAACCCCGCTAGCCGACGGTACGTCGGCGCCGGATCTCGCCATCCAGCGGATGAAATGCCATCTCTCAAAGCAAAAAATGCACTACACTTACGGGACTAATGACCTAAGCTGTTGACGCGCCCGGAATCACCAACCAACCAAGCATTCCTGGAACGTTCAGAGATTTCATCGAAAATCGAATGTTCCACATTTATGTCAGTGTACTTCGCACTATCTGAGAAGAAATTAAAGAAAAAATGAAGCCGTTTTGGAGAAAATATGGCTTTCAAAAATTATATTTTATTTCATGAAACGTTACGTAAAAATTATTCATATTTTGAAATAATTTTTTTAGGAAAAAATTGAAATAACTCTATATACAGATCTAATGTTGAGGAACTAATTTCAATGACACAAAAACCTCTTCAATATTGGAGTAAATCGCCAAAAAAACACTTGAAAGTTTAAAAAATTCCAAAGTTCAACGAAAATAGAATCTGCATCATTATTATAAGTGTACTTTGTTCTATCTGAAACTGTAGAGCCATTTTTGAAAACATTTTGAAAATATCTTTAGGCTTCAAGTAAAGTACCCTTAGAAATTAAAGAATACGTTTTAAATTCAAAGAGCAGCGCCATTAGCAAGATCAATTGGGGGAAAAACAATTTTGATAATTCTCCTGACTACGGTTTAGGCGATAACGTTGTTCCCATGCAAACAGACACACATTTTGTCGTAAACTAATTTTTCGCTAGCAAGGATCCACAAATTCGGGATCTGACAGCACAACGTGTACGAGGAATTTATTTAATACGTACAGGAACAAAAACTTACTTTCCTGGTATCAGGGACCAACAAAACGAATTTTTCTGGTGAAAAATCGCTGTTCTTTGTTTCAGCATTACAATACTTCCTCTATAATACGTAAGGTGTAAGCGAAAAAGTAAAATGTAATGATAAGTTGCTTTCTCAAATATATTAGAAAGCCAATTTCTAACAACTTTTCGTAACACGTAATACGCTTGTTCGTGATTCTCGAAGAGACGAAATCTCTCTCAAAAGTTTTCATTATACCACTTCATTCGTTATCATTTCTTTTCATCGCGAATGCACCTGGTCTAACAGTGGTCACCTAGATAAACTAGTACGAGTAGTAGTATGAAAGCTAAATTTGATAAAGGAAAATTTAAAATTCGAAAGAAAAATAGCGTATGGTACCGTAGGCTATCAGCAGAATATATGAAATAGTGAAAAGTATAAAATTCTGCAAAATCCAGAAAATTGACATATCATTTCGATTCAATTCAATGATGTCTAATTTTACGCAGCGAGTCTCAGGCCATTAGAACTGCTCTTCCGTCAGACTACGCATATTTGGCTACGCTCCTTTCAACATCTGCAATAGTTAATTATTATGGATTAATAAATAATGAATTAATCGTCGGCAAAAAGGTAAACATTTTTGTTTTAATTTATTCACGAGAGTTGGGGCCGAGATCATGGCAACTATTTTACTTTCTCGTTGCTGCTTACGCAGTTGAGAGAAAGTTATGTAATCCTGCGCGTAAAAACATCAAAATTTCAGCAGAAAACGCTTATTACAGGGCCCTGGTAACGAAAAAGTGAATACATTCAGTCGCCAAACTTAGAAAAAAAATCTTCTAACACAGAATGTACCCAGAATCCATGTTTTTTGGGTTCTTGTTACAAGGGATACTTACTTATCTGTTAAATTCTTTCCCAATTGGGCATGGGGTCCCACAAGGTTCGATCCTAGGTCCTAACCTCTTTCTTTTATATGTAAACGATATGCCCACGTTTATTAAAAGTGGAAGAACAGTTCTGTTTGCCGATGACACGAATGCTCTTCGCAAAAAAGAAGCAATAACATTATCATCATCATCATCATGGGTTGAACCTATTGGCCCTTTTCTTCTTTAAGAGTATCCTTCCATCGCCTTATTGGTCAGCTCCTACTCCCGTACGGGTTGTAGTTGTGGAGGATTTTTGGCATTCGATCTTCCGGCATTCTCATTAAATGATCATGACAATTCTTTCTTAATGTATCTATTTTTCTGTTAGCCGAGTTCCTTTTATGGTCCAGTATTGAATAGCCCCCCAAAGGTCTAATAAATCTCATTTCCGCATCATAGGTTATCATTAGAACTGTCATTGCTTTATAAACTTTCAGTTGAGTGTCTCTATGTGCTTTTTGTCTGAGGATCTTTCGTATAGTTCCGCACAGTGTCTGAAATTTCTTAATTTTTAAACTGATATCATTTTTATTTTAGGAGACAACGGGCATCCCTGTTTGACACCATGATTTACGTCTTCAATCAAGTGTTCTGTTATTTCCTGAAACTAAAATAGATATTTCCTGTTATTTCCTGAAACAACGTGGATAAGAGCCCAAAATTTAATGCTTATCCATCCTTGAAAATAGATTTTATTATATGGGAGTTTTTTTTTAATTCAAAATGCAAGTAGTATATGACTTAGTGTAGGGATCACAGAATTTTGAAAATGTGCACACAATTCACTTTTCCCCATGGCAGGTCATACGCAGTTTTAACTGTTTTTGACGTAAAATAAATAAATGAAATATGTATGGACAAGGAAACAACAAAGACGTAATGAATAGTACAATTTCCGAAGTTTCAAATTGGTTTAGTAATAAGAAATTAATACTTACCGAAGGAAAAACTGTTTCATTTCAGTTTTGCGTTTCAAATCGACAATCGCATGCTTCATTGAAATTGAACAATATGCAAATAGCTGATGTTAAAGTAATAAAATTTCTAGGTATCTCAATTTAGTCAAACCTCAAATGGAATGTTCCTATATCAGAATCGTGTCGTGTATTTTACAAATGTACATTCCCTACTGAGATACGGCATAATATTATGGAGAAGCTCATCCTGCAGTACCCAAACATTTATATTGCAAAAGAAAATTATTCGTATAATGAAAAAATGTCATCTACGTGATCCCTGCAAGCCTTTATTCATTGAGCTTGAAATCTCACCATTGCCTTGCTTATTTATTTACGAATCTGTAATATTTGTCAAAACTGACTTACTAAACGGCGGAAACAAATTTTCATGCAATACTGATATGTATAATTATAACATATGTTATAGATATCACGTTCATCAAGTGTCAGCATCATCAGCTTACTAGAAGAAATCCACATACAATACTTGTACGTAACTTTACAAAGCATTCCCAGATGACATTAAACAATTTTAGTCGGTACACAAATTTATGTTAAAAGTAAACTCTTCTCTGCTGCATAACTATTTCTAAACAATTAGAGACTATACTGCTGATAAAAAAAATAATGCTTATTTTAACAAGACAATGATATATAATGGACTAGTTTACATTTTTATCGTATAATTTAAAGAAATACTTAATAAATCTGTACCAAGTAATGTACTTCAGTTTCCGAGTCAATGACCCTCATCTCGATCACGTTTTTGTCCAGTTTTCGCGAGCCATTGAGCAAATGCTGAGATGGTCCCTTGTTTTGCTTCTGGACATAAACGTATCTTCACTATATGCAAGTTTTGTCGAGCTCTCCTTTTGCATGTAGTAGTAGGAGTAGAGCTGAGGGTGAGTTACTATATTGTTAGCAATGCAGAAAAATCAAATCTGTAGTTCGTTTACCGTTGCAAAAAGTTTTTCTGTAACTGGGGAACGAAAATGTCTAGTTTTTAAAATGTTGCTATTACGCGCTTTTAAAATTGTATTATTATTATTATTATTATTATTATTATTATTATTATTATTGTGGTGGTGTGGGTTTCGTTGATGTTGCTGGTGTTGTCGATGGTGGTGTAGGTGGTGTCGTCGTCGTTGTCGTTGTTGTAAGTTTCATTATCTTTCAACTGAGTTACAATCTTTTCTTATGAGTACGTGTGCGGAATGAATATTATTTACATAAAGTATAAACAAATATTATTAATTAAATAGTGCTACGCTTCTAAAAAACTTCTAAACGATAAACTGATTTACAAATTAAAACTTAACGATTTTACACATTATTTAAAACATGTGAAAAATTAATCGATTATATAACAATGATTAATTAATTCGGAACGATTAATCGATGCATATTAATCTTATCAAACAGTCGTCGATTAAATATTAATCAATTATTATTTAATAATCGCCCATCCCTACTTTATACCAATAAATCGAATAACTGCCCATCCGCCCGCCGTCCGTCCCGTCCGTCGTCCGTCCGTCTGTCCGTCCGTCTGTCCGTCCGTCTGTCCGTCCGTCTGTCCGTCCGTCTGTCCGTCCGTCTGTCCGTCCGTCTGTCCGTCCGTCTGTACGTCTGTCCGTCTGTCCGTCCGTCCGTCTGTCCGTCCGTCTATCCATCCGTCCATGTGTCATTAAATGCATTTAGTTCATAACTTGTCCTTTCATAAGTACATTTCACATTTTCCACCCGTGCTCGTATTCTCACAACAAATAGTCGCCATGACGTATGCTCCAAACCTCATATTAATTTATTTGACCTTAAAAACATTAAAAAACTGTATTACATACTATGAGGAGAAGTTATTCTGTGCAGGTTTTCTTAAATTCTGGGATCACAAACCTAACCCACAAACAAGTTGAATTATGAATATAGGCGGAAATAAGCGTTTTCGCAAGAAATGATAAGAAAATAATAGTTCTCGTGTAATAATATTTGCAAAGGCAAATCAGCTACAGATTTTGGCTATTATCCCTCGTAGTGCCCTTCGTGAAGAATCCACTTACTGAGGCGAGAACATGGAGATCGTTAATTTAAATAACTATAGTCCCCACTGAACTGTACGAAAAGTGCACTGATAGTGAAGTCACATTAATTAGGAAACATTTTATTGCAAGAATTATAGTGCAATATAACAAAACAATTGACGACTAAGTGGAGCAGCGACTCGAGAGTAAATCCTGAGCTGCTTGTGTTTGGAAGTCTATGAGAGGCCTGGAAGCTGGGAAATAAAGTGCAAACTGCCATGTGTCCGACACGTTTCAACATCTGCATGAAGTTCGAATCCATTTAAACGTGCTTGTGCCGAGAGGTGGAAGGAGAAACTACGTGGCGGGAACGCCATTTCACTCAGAAGGCATTATAGAGAGAACAACTCCAGCACTCAGGTATGATTATCTGTACCAGTAAATTGGAGTGAACTTACTTTCTGAAAAACAAAATAAATGCAACTTTTGCGAAATTTACGAATGTCGTATTTGACACGTATTCATGCGCTCGGGATTTTCACATTAAAGGTTTAACAGGTTTTACTAATAATTTTAAAATTTGTAAGGTGCATCGCATTCAAATATGATAAAAAATATTCCAGTTCCCAACTGAAACTTCTACAATATTTACGTCATTCCAGATCAAAATATTTTATTTTATTTTGTTTATTTAGTCGAAAACAGTAAAATGTGAATGTGACGTACGAGTGAGACGTAGCAAAGATTTCAATTTTTATTCATCGAAGGATTATTAAAGTAATATTTTATCAGTTAAACTATATCACTACTAATGTAGTAAAGAACTTAAAAAAGGATTTTTTTTCAATATCCTTTTAGAGTATACGTAATCTATATGGCTAGAAAATTATACTAAATAAAATTTCAGCGGTAATATATTGGTTGTAAACGAATCATAGTTCAGATGGCTCTTGACAAAACAGCAATAACTGTCATCAATCCAAAAAGTAATTAAAACACTGATTTTGTTATTTACGTTCACTGAAATATTGTAGTAGGTAGAAAGGTTTTGAAGAATGTACAAAATGTGTTCATTTAAAAGTCTAATAACTTTTCAAGTTCAAGACAGTATTTTACACAAGTGTGAATGATATTTGCCGTGTCCACTCTCCTACCGCACCACTAGTATGCGGATCGCCCGTTGCAGCGCTGGCGAAGGCAACGCGTTCACTTCCCAAATCGCCGCAGAGACCGC
The DNA here is from genome assembly GCA_011170035.1 of Teleogryllus occipitalis. Taxonomy (NCBI): domain Eukaryota; kingdom Metazoa; phylum Arthropoda; class Insecta; order Orthoptera; family Gryllidae; genus Teleogryllus; species Teleogryllus occipitalis. The sequence goes on from BLKR01002253.1 coordinate 188,618, forward strand.
GTGCTCACTTCGCTTCTAGCCGTCAGCTTACGCTGATCTCCGCTCCGCTTGTGGCTCTACTGCCGTCGCTGCCTTCGTCGCCGACACGCTAGTCAACACCGCTGCTATCATGTATCGTAAAGCCCAGAATTAACGGCACTGAGTATTGGAGCAGTTGTCCTCCACACTTTATATATACTTTTGTTTTTGGTTAAATACATATGTTTTCTAAAACCCCAATTACTGAATATCCTGAATATCAAAATTCAAAATTTATTGCTTATTTATCCTTGAAAATAGATTTTATTACATGGGAGTTTTGTTTTTGTTTTTTTTCTCCCTTTCAAAATTCAAAATTTAAGTAGTATGTGACTTATTGTAGGGATCACAGAATTTTGAAAATGTGCACACAATTCACTTTTCCCCATAGCACGTCATACGCAGTTTTTTACTGTTTTTTTGACGTAAAATAAATAAATAAATAAATAAATAAATCCTGAACCTCCAACACTAATACTATGAAAAACATGTCTAGTATACATCTTTTTAATTGGTTATTTAAGGTGGCATCAACATCTTAGGTCATTCGCGACCACTACTGGTGTTAACGGTATGGTAACTAAGAAGATGAAACGAAATGGTGATGATAAGGAGTGAAAGGACGAACAAAAAACCGAACGCGACCCTTCGGTCCGACATCCATGACACTACTGCCTTAGCGATCTCGGCCACCGGGCAGACAGTATATATCTTTGATCCCGGTGAATAAGCTGGAAAGTCATAAACACTTAATTTTACAGGACAGCAAAAAAACATCGTGTAAATGAATGAAATCAGGGATTAATGATATTCAAACGAAGGTTTTATTCCAACAAAACTGTTTTTGTGTAGGTTTTGTTTGAATATCATTAATCCCGTATTTACAGCATTCGTTTAAAGCGTTTTTTGCTCCCCTGTAAAATTGTTTTTTTGACTTATCAGCTTATTCACCGAGGTTAAAGATATATGGCCAGTGCTTGATTTCTACAATTTTAGGTACCGGAACGCCCCCTTCAAATTAATTATTAATTTAATATTGTTATATATTTATAATATAATTTAATAATATATTCCTGAGGTACCGAAACGCCGTTCCGCCGCGTTCCACCAGAAATCAAGTCCTCATTATCACTTCCATAGCTTTCGCCTGTCACCTTCACATCCAGAATCATATAATCCTTTCTATGAAATAGTACGTCCCTCTCCCTGGATTCTAGGAACACATCGGAGTTTACATTGCGTTGTGAGCAATGGTTCTTCCTCGCTGGTCTGAATGGAATAGAATTATGCCATTAAGCTGTCATGACAATTCTACATCATCAGCGAATCTGAACCCATTTCAAAGGTTTAAGCACACTCGCGCATGTTTTGCTTTTTCAATGCTATTATTTTGCGAGCTTGCTCAGTTAAAAAATTATTTATACAACTTACGTGGAGATAAACATGACATAAATGATTCTCCGTCTTGCAACTGCTCTGCACGACTTTTAAGATTAGGTAATGACTACTAGAGTACTACTTGTATAACCTCGAATCAAGTTACAATGTCAACATGCGTTGTTCCGAGAAAGTAGTCAGGTCACATATTGACCTGTTAACACACCAGAGTTAAACGCATTTTATTAATGCCAATACCTTATAACTCTGGGAAAAATTAACGATTAAATTGAATCAATATCGAATTTATTGGTTGCAGCATTCATTCCGCACTTAACTTTGAATTATGTCGGAAGATGGAGGGCAATGGGATCTGAAAATTTGCATTGCATGAAAATAATGCTCTTACAGACAATTAATGACTTATATGTCTCTAACAAAGGAAATGAACACACAATCTTTCTGACGATGAATTACTTCAAACAATCTTCCTGAACCTAATAAGAAAATTTCTACAACGCAAGACCAACTGACACTTAAATGTTGACTCCGGTCAATTAAAAACACGGATTCCAAACTCATATAAAACCCTGTGACAGAAATTACATTATCGCTGAATTCTCCGATATTAAATAAGGCAATTCGTTCAGATTGTATATTTGGAAAAATTCTTCTGGCAACTGGGCGCATTTGGTCATTCTTGGCATTAACATTTCTGCTCTAAATTCTCTCTCGTCGAAAAATCTGCGGTTTTCCAACCACTTCGCAGAGTAATTTACCTCGTGGTCGAGCAAATAATATCTTCGTAATGAAAAGATTAAATCTGTCACTCAGAGAAACCACAATATTATGATAAATTTATCTGGCCACAACCACCCATCTGTTCCTTTTACTAATAATGGGAACTTCCTATATTGTATAGAATAGTTATTTAAAATAGAATAGGTAACGATACTTTGGTTAAGCAACAATTGGTACTTTAAAAACCAACACCACATTGTTTTACTTCAACTTAAAAATCAAAACTTACTTCAACTTAAAAAATTATATTTTACGTTAATTAAAGATATTTACTTTTGTAATACATGTTTATTGGTTTTTTGGAGGTCTGGTATAAAAATAATCATTAAATGTGAAAAATACGATTCAACGAGTTCAAACGCTAAGAAAGTTTTACGAAGATTAATGCTTACGATTGAATTAATTCTTAAGAACTCACGGCGTATTAAATCCATAGCTCCCAGACGTTTAGATTACAAATAAGAATTGTACGAATAATAAGAAAATGCCATCTACGTGATTCTTGTAAGCCTCTCTTTAAGATAGAAATTCTACTATTACCTTACCTCTTGATTTACGAATCAGTGGTTTTTGTCAAAAATGATTTACTCAAAGGTAGGATCATATTTTCAGCCAATAACGATGCCTTTAACTATAACACACGACGTAGTAATCATATTCATCAGGTGTCAGTATCAATAGCCCACTACAAAAAAATCACATACAATACTCATACATAATTTTACAACACATTGCCTGATGACATTAAACGATTGAATTCCAAAAACAAGTTTCACTGCCAAGAAAACTTGTATCTGCTGGATAAATGTTTCTATAAAATTAAAGATTATACCGAGCATCAAAAAGGAAAGTAATATTAATTTTAATAATAGTTTTGAACGTATTAATGATCATTTGGACTAGGTAATTGTAAACAATCTGAAACCAGTATTGTACCTCAGCTTCTGGGTTAATAACCGCCATCACGGTCAGGTTTTCGTCCAGTTTCCCTGATCCTTAGAGCGAATGCTGAGATAGCCCTCTGTTTTTCCTCCAACATAAATGTAACGTCACTATCTGTGCACGTCTTTTAGAGTTCTGTGTGTAATATAGATATTAAAATGTACGTTGCCCATGTTCTCACGGCAGGGAGTCCTCTACGTTTGCTTCAAGAAGGGCATGGAGAGGGATAATAACCAAAATCTATGGGTGATTTGCCTTTGCATATAGTTTATATTAAACAAGACCATCTTTTTCTTATCAATTCTTGTCAAAAACGTCTATTTCATCTGGTTCGAATTCAACATATATAAGGGTTAGGGTAAGGATTACAGAATTTCAGAAAACGTGCTGATAATACATTTCTCCCCATAGTACGTCACACAGTTTTTATCCGTTTTGACGTTAAATAAATAAATAAATAAAAATATCATACAGGAAATTACGTTCTTTCTCTCTCTCTCTCGTTCTCTCTGAAAATCAAATCGACAACATTGTAAGGTAATTGTCATTTGCTTTTACTTTATATTACTTCTTAACACTGATTATTTACTACCGGCGCTGACGCGTGTTGGATGTGTCGATTCGAAAGATCACAGTTTCGAATCCATCCTGGGCATGCATGTTTGGTTTTGTGTTCCGGCATGACGGGGCCCTTCCATCCAACACGCATTCGCTTTTAACCCTCTTTCTTCGGACCTGCCAGGCAGGGGCTCGGAGCAGTTGCACCCAAGTCCGCGCGGCACGAAGGCCGCGTAAGGCATGGACGTTTGTATAGTGACATGGAGGAACAGACCCAGCCACCACGTAGAACCTTACCCCACTTCCTTTACGGTGCACACGTGATACTCTCCTCTAAACTGGCTCCTTACAGTCGAGATGGGCATACGGGGTAATTCGAAAGGACAAATAGCTACCGGAGTCTAAGGGAGATAAGCCTTAGGGCTACATCCATCACCACGTGGGGAAGGGCCTCGACCCGACAAAAAGCATCCTGAACCTAATAGAAGGAGCGGGTGTCGGAGAAGATCGTAAAAGGCTAGAGAACGATCGCAACACAGTCCTCTAACAACAACCGCACACACAGTCCATTACATTATTTCAAAATAACACATTTGATCATACTATTAATTTTCCATCTCCGGAAATTATATAAGAGTAGTAAACAATTGTGAGATGAACCTTTTTTCAATTAATTTTTCTGTTACATATATTGGTGTAGCAATAGATCAAAATGTATTAACTTCGTGTGAACTTAGTGCAAGAAGGAGTTCATTCAACGCAATGTTTATTTTACTAGTATTCTACGGATGGAAAGATGAAATTTTTGTGTTTAAACCTTGCTCTGAGATTTTATGGAATGCATACATTTTGATCTTTTGCTCCACATTTACCTGTCAAATATAAAAGGAGTATTTTTCTATCAATTATTTTGAATTACTAACCAACTATTGAAACTAAATAATCTCGCTAAGTTTGTATTCAGCAATAAATATAATATTCAGCCAATAATATTCAGCCGTAAACTTATTGTCACTAAATCGACTTTAAAAATTACTTTTGCAATGGCAATTTTAATATTCTAAACTTAATTAGCAAAACTATGCTTTGAACGATGTACGTAGAAAAAATGTGGCGTATAATGAGACAACTCATACACACGATAAATATTTCAAAGTATATTTGTCACAACAAAAAATCATAATTATAATAATCATTCTCAGTATGGTACCAAACGGTACAAATATTTGAAGTACAAGTGGCTCTTTTCAAAAGCACTCATTATCTTCTGTATTTTTGGTATTTTGAAATAACTGCATTCATTAAAGGGTCACTGTCAGAACTATAAACAACACAAAACGTATCTCTCACTTTTCGAGATCGTCCCAACTGAAGCTCTAATATTCTTCACTTCATTGATTGTAATACAAATTTTCTGTAAAAGAAACCCTATGAATAATACTATGACTTTTTATCGACTCCGCTGGGGCATTAATAAAAGCTCAGTATATATCTTGCTTCACTTCTCTTCATCTTCATTAAGTGCACTAATTGCAAATAAGAACCACTGATTAAGATAGGTTGATTTTTTCAAAACCGACCAAAAAAATACAAGATGAAGGATCTCTTATTGAATTTTTTAACAAAGATACCTTGGGGCCGTAGAAGTGTCAAACGAATGGGAATTGATGAAAGCTTTGGGGAATTACACGTGCAGGTTAAGCAAACTTACGACACGCGTCATATAAGATCCCGGGGTCTCGATTACATTCAGTTACACAAGAAATTGTTGATATTAGAACTTCCTTTTGATAAGTTATCTCCGGAGCATCCTGTACGTAAAACCGAATAGTTTTTAAACTTCCCCTACTTAACCATCTCTATTTGTAAAACAATGCATGGCATGCACAGAAAACATAAAGTGAACATCCTCAAGGATATGAGGAAGAGAAGTAATGTATAATCTAGCCTATAGAAAAATATGCATATCTCACCTTACAACAGGCATGGATTCGCATTCTGCAGAATACGGCTATCTTTACGAGCAGGCCTGCCTCCCCCTTGAACATTCTGGGGCGCCTTAGAGCCCGTACATTGTATTCAAACGGACGCTACGCACACGAAAACCACGCGCATCTTACGATACATCAATCAAGTTCAACGGATTTCCTTATTCGTTACTTATCTTGCTCCTTTTTTTTTGGCCAGTGTTTATATTATGCATCCTGTGCGTGAGATAACTCGTTTTGCAAATATTGACGGTTATGTGGGGGAAGTTTAATTCTAACCACGTGGTATGAACGCAAAGGCGCGATTGGCTCGCAGAACAGCCAGCGACTACCCCTATACTTTGATTTATTTAAAGTGGCGCCTCAAGGCCACGAGCTGGATGAAGAGGGGGACTCTGTCATCCCATCGTAAGCTTTGTTACGATTTAAACTTTTGGTACTGGAGCTAACGATTGGATGAAAATGTCCCCGTCTCCTTCCAGCTCGTGACCTTGAGACACCACATGACATAAATGAAAGTAAAGCGCGCGGGGCGGGCTCCCTCACTCACCCGGACGCCGGCATCACTCCCACGTAGTAGCCCAAGAGCGGGCCGTTGCGCAGGTGCGGCTCGGGCGGGTCCCACGCCACCTGCAGCTGGCCGGGCCCCAGCGGCTGCACGTGGACGGCGCGCGGCGCGCCCGACGGCACCTCGGGCTCCGTTGTGGCCGACACCACGGCGCTGGGCGGGCCGGCGCCCAGCTGGTTGACGGCGGCCACCCGCACGAAGTAGGTGGTGGCCGGGATGAGGCCCGCGACCCGCGCCCACGGCCGCGGCGCGCGCCCGCCCTCCGCCGCCGCCACGGCCACCGCCGCCCCGCCGCCGCCGCCGCCGCCGCCGCCGCCAGCCGCCTCCGGCCCCGCCGCCGCCGCCGCCAAGCCGTCCGCCCCCGCCTCCGGCCAGCGCTCTGCGCGCCCAGCGCCCAGCCGCTCGAGGGTGATCGATCGACGCACGTGCGCTGCGTGCTCGCCGCGCCGCCCCGCCCCGCCCCGCCCCGCCCCGCGCCACGCCGCGCCGATCGATCCGCGCGATCCGATTGATGGATTGACCGGTCGCCCGTTTGATTGATTGATCCGTCGAAATTTATTAGACTTTTCGCCCGGCGTGTGTGCACACATCAGTCATGGACAAATCAATTCGGCGCGGCTTAGCCGGACAGGCGCCGATGTGTTGCACTGTTTTGGGCGGGATTTGCGCCGCCGCTCAGGAGATCGCATTGGGAGAAGGGCTCCACGGACGGGTTCAAATTAAGAAGAGGCTCTACGCAAACGGTACGAATAGTCCACTACTATTTTAGGAGTAATTAAGTTTTGCGAAAATACAGTTATATTAAGATAGGGTTTAAAGTTGTTGTTTTTTTTTTCAAAATTCTTCCCGCTTGCGGGAATACTGTCGTTTGTTTTCTATGGTTGTCATACCTCCCAGATCTGCTTTATAGTCATGAAAGCTATCAACTGTATCAATTATTAGCTGTTTCAAATTACACCATACAATACGTGAAGCAATAATATAAATGGAAATGAAGTACTTTGTACGATCGCATTACTCATCTCAGTTGTCGTTGAAAACTATTTATGCTGCTACTTTGAGATATGACGTGCCTGGGTAAATAATGGTCACAAGTTAAAAAATCAAACAATAACATAACCGGAATTCACTTTACAAAGTAATTGATAAAACATTAAAATTAAAATACAACGAACCATACAATGATTTGCGTTCGCCCCAACATTTTGTTCGAACAGTTTAGAATGCAAATGTATTTGATGACTTTTTGTTACGATTTTCTATGACCACTAATTGTCTGTGTGGCACGAAACCCTCATGCGTTCATTATTGCGATTTCTTGCGGAAACATTTGAATCCATCCATCAGCACGAAATGCCACAAACTGCACATGTGCTGACTGCGCCCTATTGCAATATGACAACTGCACATCATACGCAGTTCCCACGTGACAATTCAAAAGCGAGAAAACATTCGGATAAAACGCCTCTTTCTATACCGGTGACATTTGATCATGACGCTTTAAATTGTCTTATAAAGATAGAGACGGTATTTAATAATTCCAGAAAGAATGGCAATGATACTTTAATTATTAATAAAAGGTAGTTTATGAACAAACTCTATAAAATTTTCCGATTATTTGAAATAATAGTAACCAGGTCAATGACGCAATAGAAATTGAAGTTTTCATGTAACACTTACGATACTATAAATCTACTTTCATTGAAGTGTAAGAGCTTTTAATTGAATATCGGTAACTTCCTGTGTAAATTAATAAGGATGAAGATCTTAAGAAGAAAAGAACGACGGTACTTAACAATAAAGGAAGGTGAAGTTTCTATTAAGGGTTCTGTCCTTTTATTATGAGCATACTTGGCTTTGAATCCGAAAGAGATAATTTGAAGACAGAAAGCAATTACTTAATCCATTATTCATGCAAATGGAGGTGCGACCTACTGCACCGCATCCCAATGAATAGAGCTTTCACTGTTTCCATTTTCAGAGTAAATTTTGCAAAGTGCATGAGTTTTACACTCGCACGGTGCAAAGGCAAAGCTCGTTGTTTCACAAAATACGATAGGCGTGCAATCATTAAATCATGTACGTGTTCATACGCATCAAATAAGGCAAAATAATGCAATATTTACATTTTCAATATAATTCCGAACCTGTTAAGCATTTATTTTAACATACGTGGAAGGTAATTTAGCTTCAGTTAACACATTTGCAAATGCTAATTAGTATCTACGTGTAAAAAAAAGAAACCTCTTCACAATATTTAAGGCGAAGAGCGGTGTTGTGGTGCAAGACACCAGAAAGTGATTCTGTAAATGTGAGGTAAAACTGTACGTTCGCGGATGCGGGTCTTGAATGAAACGTTGCGGGCAAGTAATCACATTTGCCACAGAGCTATTCAGAGATAATGGCACCAGACGGACTCCCAAAGCGAATAACCGCTACCGAACGAGGCGTTCGTGGCGCATTTAAAAACGGCGTATGTCCGTCGGAACCCTGGCCGTAAATTTCCAATTCCAGTATTGCGTTACTACACCAATTTACAATGAATATACCGCGTGAAATCTGACATTCCATTTTTCGTTAAAAACAGTTGAATGGCGCTCTTTATTTTGAAATCAATACCCTTTTCTGGGTAGTCCCGGCGCAAATTAAGTACTCCAAAACCACGCCGCGTCGAGTGGGCATTGTTTCGTGCCCGTATGTGGACACCGACGCATCATTTATTTCAATGACGCAACAGATGTCCCCCTATATCAGTTCACAGTCGGAGGCAAAGGAGAGCAAAGCAATCAATTTCACGCTTGTGTCGAGAGCGGGGGCAGCTTTGCAAGGGGAGGTAGGGTTGGGAAGGGGAAAGTGGGTATAGGGAACGCTATGTAGTTAAAGATAGAAAAGAAGATATTGTAACAACAACAAAAAGTAAAATAAATTGTGGATTGATCATACAGATTTGGTGAGTTTAAGTCATAAAAAAGCAAATTAAAAAAATTAAATACAAAGGTATGAAATGAATAGTGCAAGTAGATACACCTAAACGATCTTTAAGTTACTAGAATTACAATTTAAAAAATATACATATAAGTATTACAAAAATAGAATCCAATTACTGATTTCGCATTGTAAGCACGGATTCAGTTAAAACTGTGACGGTGTTATATTACAGGTGAAAAAACCATTGAAGAAATTAAACAGAAAAATATCTTCTTACAAGAGATAGAGAAGGAGAAGAGACAAGAGATGGAGAAGACTGAGGTAAAGAGAGGGAAAAACTGAAAAAAGAAAATTAATGTGCCAAAGATCGAAGCAAAAGCTTGACAAAACGATTGACTTATAGTGTCTTCATGATCAAAAGTTGAAATATCAGAGAGCACCAATTAATGAGGGATCGAGAACTAAAGACACGCTGCACAAAAAGGACCAGCGATGACTCAAACGAAACTCAAATAGTGACGATGCACCCCTTGTAGATTGCAAAGCAGCGCCAAGAGGTAAAAAGGAGCAACAGGACGGTCCTTTGTGTTCACGATGTTGACAGAATTCTAGAAGTCGGAACTCCTTTGGCATCACACAAATGAAAAAGCAAAAGAACATGAAGTAAATGAAGTGGAACTTAAAATAATAGCAATAAAAATAAAATTAATAAAATATTTGATAAATATATAGTGAGAAATTTCATATAACGAAATGACACATGTGACACTTGCTCCTAACTGTTAGGCTACCATGTTTTCACAGGTGATCGGCAGGTCAGATTCGGACGCAGTCAAAGAGTTTTCATGTACCTTCCCAACTCCTGGGAATACAATGTTAATGACGACCACCGAACTATGTATTATTATATATACATTATATTAAATTTCCTATTACACGTTCACTGGCAAAATGCGATCATTTCCTACCCCTCTAAATTCCCTAGAAATGTGCAATATTTACTCTGAGACGTCCTGTATTCATGACTTTATACTTTGACTAATATTCCCTGTTCATAGAATGTTGTTTGGAAAATGAATGACGTATGATTTGAATTATATATGAAGGGTAATGAAATAAAGGCGAAATGAAAGAAGAGAGCAATGGAAGGATGTCTGGGTACGTCTGCCACGTACCCGAAGGTTTCTCCGCAAATTCCTAAACAGGATCACGAAGTGGAACCTTGCCACCTGGTTGCTACGCTATGGGTGATCAAAATTTAGAGAGCGTTTTTTTTTATTTCATTACGAAATATGACGTATCACAAAACGCATTTCATATGACGCCCCTTGAGCCGGCGCGGAGGCTAGAGCGGCCGCCCACTTCGCTGGGCCTAAAAGCCTCTCATACCAAGCCGAGAGCGGCGGGCGCGAGGGGCGACGCTAAGCTGCGAGAGGGGGGCGGGGCGGGGAGAGGCCCGAAGACGAGCGACGAGAACCGCGGGAGGAGGCGCGGCGCGGTGCGGCGTGAGCTGAGCGAGACGGCTTTGGCGCTAGGGCGAGGCGCGTGCGGGCCGCGTGCGCCGGCCGGCTTACGTACCTGGGTCCGTGGTGTAGGTGACGGCGTAGCGCAGGATCGGGCTGTTGCCGTCCGCGGGCTCCGTCCACGCCAGTTTCAGCTCGCGCGACGCCACGTCCTCCACGCGCACGTCGCCCGGCGCGTCGGGCACGTCTGCAACGCGCGCCGCCGGAGCGGCCTGTTAGACTGCAGAGCGCGGCGGGGCGGGGCGGGGCGGGGCGGGGCGGGGCGGGGCGGGGCGGGGCGCGCACGGCCCTACAGCGGAGGACGTGAGGGCGCGCGGGCGCAGAGGAAATGAGGAGATGCGGCAGCCGCCGGAAGGACGCGAGGAGAGTCGGCACGGGCTGGAGGCGATGGCTGGAAGGAATACAGATGGAAGCTCAATGGATTGGCTGGGGTGCAGAGGACAGCGGTATTCAGATGTGCACCAACTCTTTACAATCACGATGTGGAAGAGGAGAAGAGGTGCTGAAAATGGCAATTAAAAGCGTTGAAAATCAAGTGTGCGAATAGGAGCAGAGATCCCTGAGGAACAGAGGAATACAGCAGAATAGGAACGAAGAGACAGACGGAAGTAGGTGAAGTTCCGCTACAATAAAAGAAACGAGGCGAAGGATGTTGGAAATAGCGGATGAAGAGAAAGCATGTGTCTGGCGACCGGTCGAGTGGTGCGAGGGAAGATATAGATTGTGAGGGAGGAGATAATGAAGTTGATACAGGAGAGGACACAGAGAGAGAGAAAGAAAGGAGGGAAATAGAGGATAAAGGAAAAGCGTGAAGAGTGAGGCGGCTTGCCTGGACCATGGGATTTTATTTACTTATTTATTTATTTAACGTCAAAAAACAGTTAAAACTGATATATGACGTGCTACGGGGAGAAGTGAATTGTGTGCACATTTTCAAAATTCTGTGATCCCTACACTAAGTCATATACTACTTGAATTAAAAAAATCTCCCATGTAATAAAATCTATTTTCAAGGATAAATAAGCAATAAATTTTGGGCTCTTATCCATGATGTCCTTCGGAATACTACTTCCTGCCGCGACATGGAAACGAGAATTTGAATAACTGTATTTCCCACTGAATTCTAGAAGACAGAAGACAGATAATGAAGTTACATTTATGTCCAGAAGCAAAACAAGGGGCCATCTCAGCATTTGCTCAATGGATCAGGGAAACTGGACGAAAAACGTGATCGAGATTTCCGGAGAGATACTGCGTTCCGAAACCGTGCACAAGTCGCAGAGACGTGCGAATGCGAAGCTGTCAAGCAGCGGAGACTAACAGGGACGGAGACCAGTTGTCACTGCAGCGCCTCTAACCGGGAGGTCCTAGGTTAGAGTCCTGACGGCGGCAGGATTTTCGACACTACCTTTTCAGCTAGGTCGAATTCAGCTGCTGTCTGGAGGAGAATTCTAGCGGCCGGCTGCTTTGATCGGTAGTTTTCCGTGGTTTCTCCGATCAACACCAGGCGAATGCCGGAGCAGTACCCTACCAAACGGGCCACGGACCGCGCGCGATCTGTCCTTCCTCTTCCTTGTCCTATCCTCTCCCCTTACACACTTACACTAACATGCACTACACTACCACATATTCCGGGAGACCGGTCGGGAGCTTAGAGCTTGTCCCGACTGGGGCGGTGCCCCGTTGGTGGGAGAGTCCTGGTTAGGGGGAAACCCCACTAGCCGACGGTATGTCGGCGCCGGATATCGCCATCCAGCGGGGGAAGATCACTGCCATCTCCCGAGAAAAATAGCATGCAGTACACTAACGGGACTAATGACCGAAGTAGTTGACGCGCCCGGAAACACGAAAAAATGAATCAATCAAATGGAGACCAGTCGTTCTGTAGTTTCGACTGAGGATGTGCAGTGAAGAGAGATTCGGGAGTGGAGGTCAGGGAGGGGGTGGTGGATGGGGGAGCATGTGATCGTAGCGGGACTAGACTGACCGTCGCCCGAGCGCGGCGTTCCATAGCACATCGGAGGCCCGGATGAGAGTCCCGCAGGACGATGATAACGATCGGCACGGTTTCCGCCTATCTACAGAACAGCTCGATGACAAGGCTAGCAGGCTCGGGAGATGGCGCCGCTCAAACGATTGAAACATTGATTGCGGATAAAATATCACAAATGAGATTGAGATAACAGATAAGTTTGTGATTCATTTTAGCGAGAAATTTATGGGTGTTTGTTGTTCTTCTGTGTAGTCGAGTATATTTCTTGACAGTGAGCAATGGCCGCGAAAAATGCCCCAAAATCTCAACAAACAGAACGGTAATCAAAAGGTACGCATCATCTGATTCTTTCTTGTTTTCTGTGTAATTAGGAAAACTGTTCAAAAGCATTCTGAAAACACCGTGAATTTTACACATTTACATTATAATATATGGAATTTTTAAATGACAATTAAACCATGTCAATCGTATTTCTTTAAATTGTTAGAGTGTAAGCTGGACGTTCATTTGTTTAGTAGCACGCATTCAATAAATAATATGTATTCGGTAAAATTTAACCTTTTGCTACAGGTTTTACAGAAATCCTGTAAATACTGATCCTGAAATAAAAACAAAAACCTATTAAATTTGTAATTAAACTGACGTAAATCTTTGTAACTTCAAACAAAATAAAAATTCGATGGTATTCATTTGACGAACATTAACGAGATTATTTTGAGAAACTCACTTTTCACTACGCATCACTCAATCATACATCATACGATAATTTAGCGAAGACAAATTCTCATGGCTGTTTTTTCTGTTGAATAAAATTTATACGAATATATGAATACATTATAACATTTATATTAATGTATGAACTGGTGATTTTTCAAAATTGATTAGCCATAATAGTTGCAGTTAAATATCACTTAGATAACATCATTTTGAAAATAAGAAACTGTGGAAATTCCCGCACAAGCAGAAGATATGTTTTCCCCGTGTATTAAAGCAATGGAAAATATGTGTATTTTAATATTTCGTTAATTTAAATTTTCTGCGCTTTTAAATGAACAAATATACCACCTATATCTTTGATTCGAAAATCAGTCTCAACAGTACGAACGTTTTATCTCAGAGACGCAGATGTCAAGAAGTGGTAGTAATTTTCCTTACGTGAGTTTTATTTCTAAAATTATGAACATAACTGAGCTGCTGAAAGGTGCAGTGGTGGAAGTCATTTACCCTTAATTTTATAGGAGAGCATATTTTGCCACGCGGGACAGTCAGTGATTATGTTTCGGCTCCCCGCGCAGTGCTGCAGCCAAGCGGCCACTGTGAATGTCAGACTATGCATGAGGATGTAATTCACCAGTTCTATCCAAATATGGGAAAAGTTAAAATCGCGATTTTATTGACATTTACCACTCATTCTCTCAGCAACTCATTTCTCTCTTTCGAATACTGTTTATACATTCGTAAAATTTATTAGACATTTCTTTTGTATATTCTATAAGAATACAATTATATATAAAGCTCAACAGAAACTATTATCTCGAAAAGTGCATTCTGCTAAAATTGGTTGCACTAGAAGTTTGAAATAAAGTTTCTTTGCTCTCGCAAGTTGAGTACCAACTAAAATGATTGCTACGTTAAATTAAAGTTAGAGAGGAGAAAATGAAGAAGCAGTGGTAACTACTTAAAACTTTTCCCAGGGAAAATAATTTTCCGCCCTCCCCAAACATGCGATTTTGCATTCCATTTTGTTTCCATATCACATTTTACAAGCTAACTGCATTCTTTAGCGGTTCCTATCACATGAAAAGTACATTGATATCTTATGTCACAAAAATACCACTTCAAAAAGTTACTTATTTTGTTAAGATTTCAACCTTATCAAAATAAACAAAGTAGTTCATCCTCAAATAAAAACGTTCATTATAAAGAAAAAGCCCAGTTACAGGAAGTTCAGTTTTAATTAGACTGTTGGTGATGTAGATACCTTATTAATTCAAAGTAAATAAACTGAGGTTGTCTGGTATCAAATCTCTATTTCTGCTTAAGATCTTTCCGATCGCGTAGCGATCATCGTCAGAGCTGGAAATACATTAACAGATATAATTATACATTAAACCAAATTGTCTACAAATTAATATATAAAAGAAGTGTGCAGATGTGTAAGCAAACTGGATCGATCGTACCTTGTAGCTGCTGGGCGGAAAACGAAGTTCTGGGGATTTTTGAAATAGCGGCTCACTTAAGAAGGCAGGGCGGCGGTCGGGCAAGTGTGAGGGCGGGGCAGGGGAGGGCGCGGCCGAAGGGTCGAGAGGCGCGGCTGCTGGGCCTGGTGTGAGGAGGGCGCGGGCGAACGGAGGTGGGTGGACTCCATATGAAGTGCTTGAAAGGACTTCATATGAAATTTTTCGAAAACTCAATAGATTCCAGTGAAAAAGAGCTTCAAATTTCGCATTTACAATAATGCTTAATCGCCATTTTCGTAAAAACGGCTTCAAATTTTTCAATGAAAATTTCATTTAGGACGAGGTTTTACACTTCTTTAATATTCTTGAAGTAATATTTCGATTCTACAATTAAGTTACCTAAAAGTTAAGAAAATGTCAAGAAAATCGGTGACGAGAGATGGCAGATGGCCAGAGAATGGAGGAAGACCTTAAACCTAGTCCACGCCAAGGAAACTAGAAAAAACTGCTACGAGAAAGTCTGTGCCATTCCGTAGCACATCTAGTTTTTTTTATTTCAGAGGAGGGACAACACGGTTTTGTACTTAGGGGCTCCTTAGTACCGAAATACGACTTTGGACAGAACATTGCCTTAGTTTCGAAACCCCGCTGTCCTTACCCGCCCTACCCAATTCCATAATTTCAAAACTTTGCAGTTTTCATTGCTTGTTTTCGAACAAAACAAAATTCATACCTTTTTATACAAAGCAGCAAGCTTACAATTCGACTTGCGATAAGAACACGTTCTGAGACGTTATGGAAAAACCGAATTCGTCCAGAAACGTTTGTACAATATCTGAGAATTTTCTTCGTAAAAATGATAAAACATTTGTTTTGGGTATATTATTTATTAATTATTTATTTTAAGTTTAAAACAGTTAAAATTGTGTGACGGGCTACGGGGAGAAGTGAATTCTGCGCACGTTTTCAAAATTCTGTGATTCCTACCCTAAGCCACACACTACTTGAATTTTGAGTACAGAAAGAAATAGGCGTTTTTTGGAGGATTGTTATGAAAATATTCGCTCCGATGTAATAAAATCTATTTTCAAGGGTAAATCAGCTATTAATTTGGACTTTTATCCCTCAATATGTCCTTTGTGAAGGAATAATGCTTCCTTCCACGACAACATGGAGAACGATAGTTGGAATAACTATACTTCCCACTGAATTCTAGAAGATGTAGAAGATGTGCACAGATTTACATTTTTACGTTTACAAAGTTACATTTATGTCCAGAAGCAAAACAAGGGGCCATCTCATATGATAAAAGGATCAAGGCATCTGGACAAAAAACCTCATCGAGATGAGTGTCACTGACTTAGAAGCTGCGGCTTTCTATATTGCATTGTTTCTAACTGGCTGATGTTGCTTTCTTTACACTGAAAATGACACTCCTTGCCCTAGTCTGTACAATCTTCAAAATGGCAATGAGCATTTTGAACATAAACCTTCCTTTCTAAGTGTGAAGTAGGTATGAAGAAGCTTTATTATAGACTCACCCTGTACCAAGAGCTGCACCACTGTTTCGTCTTTTCCGAAGGGGTTGGTGGCCACACAAACGTATTTGCCTGAATCCGCTGCTGACGCGTTACGTACTGTCAGCTGCGACATCGCAGAGGAGTCCAACGAGGTCGTCTTCACTTGGTACCTGAAACAAAAGCATCCAGTATTACGTTGTCACTACCTAGCATAAGCAGCCATGCAATTTCTGTAAACAATGTTCGATTCACCATTCTTTAATTTACCTCGTTATGTAAAGAGTTTTTAAGTTTTTTGACTCTCAATCCTACACAAGAATTGAAACATGCAAATATAAACATCATTCAGTATTACAGCTTTTTCTAAGGAATTCATTTTACAAGTTTTCTCTGCTTTTTTCTCAATGTTTTAGATGATTCTACAGAATTGCATTAGATATTACTACTTTGTGACCATCTGACGCCTTTGGAGGTAATATGTTCGAATTGCACTAACAGACGTACCATAACTTTACTTCATGCTATTTATTAATTATTATTATTATTATTATTATTATTATTATTATTATTATTATTATTGTTCTTGTTGTTGTTGTTGTTACTCTAATTCACGGCGAAAGATGTAATGTATCGGTTGGTTACAAAATCAACTCCGGGTTGCAACAAGCTTCCTAAAGAGCAAATCTAGGGACTGTCGGTACCTCAACAATGCTTTGCGCAAAATATCGGCTGTTCCCAATAAAGCTATGTCTTGCACTTCCCATCTTCTGAATGACCTGGGAGTTAAGTCAAGTTCGTATACAAATCTTGCGGAACAAATCCCAGAGCTCCGATAACTATTGGGACGACCAGTGCATTTACACCCCACATTCGGCTGATCTTGATTTCCGCTCTAATTGTATTTAAGACGTTTCTGTGTCTCCTTTATTACGTTTTCATCGCACGGCGCAGCAACATCTACAAGTAGACACTTTTTCTCCAAATCGTTGATCGATCAGTTTGAATCTGTTGGTCGCACAAATTTGAACGGAGTTTAAGAAATATCACCGGTTTTGGGGAGTGTACGAACCACTTGTAACATGAGTTTGGAACTTTGAGGGCGTTACAGATCTACCAGTGGATGTAACTACACACATCGTGTCTTTTAATGTATTCGTTCTTTGCTAGAATTGGACACGCGGAGATCAATGGTTTCTACTTGTTCCTGGCAAATGCGGTATTTGTCATCTTGGGAAAGTTTGAGAACCGCTTTATCATAATGTGTTCTCAACGCCTGATCTTCAGCAGCTATAAGAACTACTTCCTATTCTCGCTTCATTATTTTTCTTTTAAGTCATATATATGATTGATCTTTTTTTACCAGCACCACGTCCAGTCTTTTTAGATATTTTTCATGGAGTCGTATGTCTCTCAACGATTTCTTTAATATTTTTTGTCTAATATTTCATGGTAAGTAGCATCAGAAGTTCAGTGTCTCTGTTATTCTGCGAGTCTTACACAGTTTTCTTCACAATGCTTCTTTCCACACTTACAATGCCTCTCTCTCATTCTTCTGTCAGATTCAATGAGCTGCCTCAATACTGAGTCGTCTTGATGACTGACTACATACTTTCCCATCCAGACTATTGCATTGTGCCAGGAGGCTTCAACTTGCCTGAGGCTTCGTCCTCCTTCCTCACGTGACATATAAAGTCTGTGTACATCAGCTCGAGGTTGAGCGACATGACGCATTGTAAACAGTTTTCTGTTTTTCCATGCTTCGAATTTTGGGCTCAGTCCGGTCCACTACATATCCTAAAATGTATTCGTCGACAGGCACCGTCAAAATACCTACAGCAGATATTTTATTCCTGGAGTTCGGAGCAGTCTGCAGGACAAGACACCCTCTTCTGTAATACTCCCTGCGAGTTCTCTCTTTCATTGTGTCGTACGAGAAGTTCTCACATTTTTCAATGCCCAGGTATTTGTAAGTTTTACTTGGCTCAAGATCTTGAACCACAGTGTGCATATCAATTTCCATGCTCTCTGACGTTGTCACTTTGTGTCTCTTTAAATTGACTTTTGCACATTTGTCAAGAACAAATTTCCAGCAGTTATCATTGCTAAAATCACTGACGACATACAGCTTTTGGGAGATAATATCTTCATTCTTATCAAATATAAGAGCATCCATGTATAACAAATGTAATACTGGTCTTTCATTACCATAGATCTCGTAACCAAAGTCAGTGTGCGATAAGTGTCTAGATAGTGGAATCAAAGTAAAGCAAAACAGCAAAGGGGATAGCGAATCTCCGTTGAAAAATTCCCCTGTTAATCTGAATACTTCTTGTTTCTACTACTTACTTTCCGCAGTGTATTAGTTACCTGGTGTTCCACGACTTCATACTAGTCGCGTCTGCACCTTGACGCAACGCGTCTCCAAGCCCCCTTAAGGGGGCGTTGAGCGCTTTGCACTTCGCGGAGTAATTCTCCATTAACGGGCTTTTACTTTTTAATATTAGTCAAGTCTCGTCACGTCGCAAAACTCAGTCTTGCAAAACTCAGTAAGTCTAGGATGAAATCGATAGATCTCAAAAGTCTTCAAAAT
Organism: Teleogryllus occipitalis; assembly: GCA_011170035.1. Classification (NCBI taxonomy): domain Eukaryota; kingdom Metazoa; phylum Arthropoda; class Insecta; order Orthoptera; family Gryllidae; genus Teleogryllus; species Teleogryllus occipitalis. Next base: position 207,604 of record BLKR01002253.1, read on the forward strand.
CCAATCGCGCGGTACACTGTCAAATGTCTTCTGGTAGTCAATCCAAGTCATGCTTAAATTACATGTTTGCTTCCTTAGATCATTCAGGATGACTTTATTTAGTAACAAGATTTCTTTACAGCGGACGGAATCTCTACGACATATTTTATGTTCAACTAGCGATAGATGATATTTATCTAGGTGTCCATACGTTTTGTTAGATATGGCTGCAGTTATACCTTTGTACTTTACAGGCAGATAAGTGATTGGCCTGTAGTTCTCAGCCAAGGAACTGTCTTCCCCTTTAGTTAGCAAATACGTGATGCCGCTTGTGAGCGATTCCGGGAGTTCCTTTGGGTGTTCTAGAATTTTGGTAACAGCTTTGCTAAATGAGAATGGAATGCTTTTAATTTCTTAATCCATTATTATTATTATTATTATTATTATTATTATTATTATTATTATTATTATTATTATTATTATTATTATTATTACCTATGGTTTATTCATAAACTCCAGTGTATCTAATCGCAATATAAATGAAGGATATAATTTAAAATAAATTTTGATAATTGGTGTGATTTGCCACAAGTTTTCTGACGAGCCTTGTCCTTGAGATAACGATACTCTTCTGTACCAGCTTCCACAGATTTTCAGAAAGATCTAATTGCTTGAGACTTCGAGTGAAGTCTCCAATACTCAATATTAGAATAGTAATAATTCTCATTTGGTCTGTATTCCACTGTTTTATAGATTATGAAAGGCCCATATACTTAGTCTTCGTTTTTTCGTGTTTGTAACCTGAAGATAGTGTTTGGAGCTGATAGATCAATAACGCCGACTTGTCTGTTTTATTTATGAAACAAATATATCAGGTCGATTGCTGATGACTTGTATATGCGAGAATCGTTCTTTACCAGTACAAACGAATAAAACGATTTTCAAAAACTCTTTCTGAGTTATAAACATAGTCGACACTCGCGCATCGGATATTAACTGGTACTTCAGGGCCTATTCTTTGTGAACGATTTTCGCTACGTCCATTCGTCCACTGTTCAAAGTTGTGTAGTTTGAAAACTGTAAATTTGGTATGGAAGAAATTTCGTACACTCCCAAAGTGCTCGCAAATTATGTTATTCATGTCCGCAAAGCCTCTTCCGCCGACGTGTTGTAGAAGGGTCACATATTCAACTCAAGAGGTTTCAATAGTAGTACGCTTTGAGTTTTTAAAAGTCTTAGAAAGCTTTTACTCAACACAAATGATAAGGCTAAGGCTATGTTTAACCAAATGCAATAAGAATAAAAAAATCTAAATTAACACATCTAATACGGAATAAAGAAAAATATGATCTGCTCATTAGTTCACGATTCACGTAATATGTCGGAAAATTTTACAAATTCACCCCAAAAGAGTTTTCACAAGAAGTAATCAAAATCTTGTCGTTAGGCACTAAATTTACTTTTCCAATTACTGAAAAAATCATAACATGACCTTAGAATATTTAAAGAGAATAGAATCTTCGAAATCTACAATTCATGAAAATAATCGTGCTGGCTTCAGACTTCATTTAATTGACATAGTTGAACTTTTTTCCTTACCAATTCGCCTAAATCAAAAACAAACTCAAATTACGAGATACCTCAGAATAACGCAATATTGTTTACATCTTTGACCATCGTTCAATTTAAGAAATTTCGCACAATATAGCAAGTCCGCAGGATAAAAGCTTTCTGAATGGTTATGCAGATTCCTTTTGATAATCCTATTTTTGTAAGACCTGTAGCAAATCGATCCGTCACCACTCCTGTGGCTGAGATGATTATTGGTACTATTTCAACCTTACTTAAGTGCCAAAACGTTTGGATTTCTGCTGACAAATTCTGGTATTTAGAAATCTTCTCTGATTCTGTCACATTTAGATTGTTTGTTAGAGGACAGCCTATATCAATGATTGTTCCATACTTTTCTATTTTATTTACAACTACTATGTCCGGGTGATAATAATCCACAGTTTTATCTGTGGCAAGAGGCCTATCCCAACAGGGTACTATCTCACTATTTTCTATTACCGATGAAGGTGAGTATTTGTAAAATACAGGAGGGTTCTCAATTAGTCTATAATTTGAGGACAGTTGTCTATGGATTATTTTAGCAACTTCATTGTGCCTCCTTGTTGGCAAGAACTGGGCATCCTGCAATCACATAGTCGATGGTCTCATTTGTTTGATTACACATTCCACAGACATCTTTTATACTGCTCTACAGTATGTGTTTATCATAATTACGTGCTTTTATTACCCCATCTTGAATTGCTATTATAAATCCTTCAGTTTCAGGAAATAAATATCCCATTTTTACCCCAAGAGAGAAGTGACTTTATCAACTAATGGGTTATTTAAGAGATTAGCATATTTTCCATGAAGGGTCTTGTTCTCCCAATCTGCCTACATATTACTTATCTGGGAAACAATTTCAATGTTGGTTTCAGTCTTCTGGAGATTTAGAGCCGAATATTTAGCATTCGTCGCAACTACATAATTCAATAACACACTATCCGAGGCGTGAAAGTACGTTCGCATTTTTTTTCTTTTGACCTGCAAAGATTCAAGATATTAAGCAGATCTTTACCTCCTTGCTTTCTGGGGAGACAAAGCCTTTCAACAGCGCTCTTGGAATGATGCATTCTGAATTTTGTGAGAGTGGTTCGAGTAAGCGTATCCAGTTCTCGATCTGTACCTGAGTTTAACCTTTCAGAATACCAAAGGAATATGTCTATACCGGGACAGCATAGGTGTTAATAGCATTTATTTGATTCCTTGAGTAAAATTTTGTGTTCATCAACTTTGTGATTCTTTATTTGTGCCTTTCCTTGAATAGCGACTTCATATTTGTGTAGTTCACTCATCTATTTTGTTGGATATTTAGGAATTTATAAGTGTCGTGATACAAAGTCTGTCAAAAATCACAATTTTCATCAGGTCTTGCGACTAATTTACCGTTTATTTTTATTATTATTATTATTATTATTATTATTATTATTATTATTATTATTATTATAAATATTACTTTTATTATTACTTTGTTTCATTATTCACATATGAACATCGTACCAAAATTATGTTTTACGATGTAGCAGATTACACCGAAATTAAACCAAATACCACAGATAAAACGAAAAAGGAAAACCATATCCACAAGCAGAAAAAAATTGAGAGAAAAAAGAACTCGTAACTTACACCTCGTTGCTGGCTTTTAGAAAAGTTTTCATTTATTGCAACGCCCTTCTCGTTTACAAAGCAATGGACGCGTACATTTCCGTACATATACGTACACAGTTTTGTTAGCAAACTTTTGGCGTGAGAGAGATATAACCCGGTGCATCAATGCAAATTGCATGCACAGTAGATTTCATAGGTCGATATAACATAAGGCTAATCATTTTAGAAACGTAACCTTCAACCCAATGAGCGTCGAGGACGATCTCTGAATGCATCGATACGGGACATTTATTATCAGTTCCATTATTTCTCTCT